>CM038682.1:284677187-284850164 GCA_021605205.1 Aegilops longissima
TTATTTATAAGGAAAGAGTAAATGGCGGCGCGAGAATTAAGGCGTCCGAAGCGGCCGATTAGGCGCACTGTCGCCTCAATTTTGAGATAATCATTAATGAGAAGGAATCTTTTAATCCTTTTATGCGAGATGATGTCATGACGGACTGTTGCGGTGTTCTAAAGATGACGCCACGACGGTTTACAAAAATTCACGAGGAGAAGTCAATATGGCGGTTTACGAAAATACAAGAGGATGCTTACAAGATATTTTTAGTGTTGAAGATTGACATGAATAAATTCAAATCAATCCGGGGCCTAATGTTGAGGATATAGCTACTAAGTGTAAACCGTCCAGAGGGCCCGGTTCACCTTAGATCGTGCCAAGCCCATGAAGGTCTTGAAGATGGCGCTCAACTAGTAAAGCTTGAAGCCCACGGCCCAAAGGCGGATTAGGGCCCGTAGTGGTAAACCGCCATGATTATGTAAACTTGTAATATAAGTTAGAAAGGAGAGAGACCGAGCCGACACTTTGTATAGGTCGGCTCGACTCAGAGACCGCCGAAGGCCAACTCTGTATATAAAGGGACGACCCGGCGGCGGTTCAGACGCACAACAACAACTCGAGGCCTAGGCGGCTTATTTGCTCCCTAGTCATCAAAACCACATCAATCCCATCACAACTAGACGTAGGCTTTTACCTTCATCGAAGGGGCCGAACTAGTATAACTCTTGTGCCTTTGCGTCCGCTTTAACCCCTTCAAGTTAACCTGTAGCGATGGCTCCACGACTAAGTCCTTTCACGAGGACATCTGCCGTGACAAAACCACGACAGTTGGCGCCCACCATGGGGCTATCGCACGATGGTTTGATGATCTTGGAGGGCAAGTTCAAGGACTCAAAGGCTATGCTGTGGCCGGATGACCAAGAGTCGCCGCGCAAGCTCTACATCGACGACGCAGATGGGGCCCCGACGCCGCTCAATCGAGTACGGGTACCGGTCCCTTTGGTGGCATACACGCCATCATCGGCAAGATTGGTGAACCAGGGCCCGAGCCGACATCTGCACCGACCTCGCCGAGACGGCTTAGTGTACGAGATCTGCCCAGTTAAACCGCCGTGAAGCGTGCCTTTGTGGGAGTCATCCACGGAGGAAGTTATGAGGACGGATCAGAATCGTGGCGAGACCATCGCTCACTCGCGACGAGTCGTCAACCGGAGAAACCAATCTTTATATCGCCACAAGATGGCCGGATTGGGGCTGCTCGATGGTAACAGATTCGACCCTCCGATCTGCCCAACCGGTTGGAATATTCATGGCGGGTACACAAGCAGCGCTTCACTCTTCGACCGCCGCGGCAATGATCTCCGGTTCAACAGCGGCGACGGCCGCCGGGCAGGAGGCCCTATACGCCCGCCGCTCAAGTTTTATCGATCTGTTTGATGCGTTGGCTGCGCCATGGCGAGGCTAACCCGGAGATCAGACGCCATAACGCGTAGATTGCGAATGTGAAGGAACAAATCACTCAAAGCTAAAGCAGATCTAGCGGCCGCAGACGCCAGATGACGGCAGAGCGGCCGCTTAGATGCGCAGCTTATAGGCTCATGTTGGATCGTAACGCGCACATGAAGTCATGAAGAGGAAATACAGATCCCGCTTGCCTTCGCCAAGCCGCGAGACCTCTTCAACACCCCGAGCGGAACCAGAATCCGCCGGTGGTAAACCGGGCGGAAGCACTGGACGGGCGCGCCGATCCAGCCCCGCCTAATAGATCTACTCGCCATAACGCCAGTGTGCCTCAGTTGTGCAAACACCTCCGGTCACTACTCCAACCCGATGGATAACCTTGTTGCAGCTGCGGCACGGCCGGAGGCTATTCCAATTGAAGGTGATTCACCACAGCGGTAGAGACGCGCCGGTCAAGGAGCCCTTAGGACAGCTTTGGTCCAACAGAAGCGATTCAGACAGCCGCGACCGAATCCACTCTACCCCCGCCCAAGCCGGAGCTATAGCAGCACGTGGATGAACCGCCAGATTAAGTAATGCACGGCGTGGTGCGCCCGTGGCAACAACCCGGCAGGTGGTGTCGATAACGCCTGTGAGGTGGTGGACCGGCCCGAGCGCAGCAGGAGGCCGAATTAGCAGCACAAAGATCAGCTCATCACCACGCCGGTTCGTCCGACCATCTCGGTCGAGCCTGGGGTTACCTCTAGCTCTTTGGGGGTGCCTTGCCTCGTCCCCGCTTTACGCAATGTGCGCTTGCCCAAAGATTTCAAGGGTCCGTGCAAGGTGCCAAATTACACTACCGATTTATCTCCAGAAGCATGGATAGAAAGCTATGAGATGGCCATGGAGATGATGGATGTGGATGAGGCCGCATGTGCAAAGTACTTCGCCATGATGCTTGAGGGCACGACCCGTACTTGGTTGAAGAGCTTGCCGCCCAATTCTATCAATTCATGGGCCCAGTTGCGGACCCGGTTTATCCAGAATTTCAAAGATACCTGTAAGCAGCCCATGTCCGTAGTGGACTTGGCGGCTTGTGTCCAGGGGGAAGGGGAGTCAACAACCCATTGGGTACGCCTGCTTTGAAATCTTGCACTCGTCGATCCGATCAACGCCGACTCGCGATCTTAACCCCGAGGGCAACCGCCGTTTCAGCCTCTGAAGTTAAAGTTAGCGCATGAAGCGATTTTGTAATGACATGGGAACTCTCATGGGCGCTTTAGTGAAGTATGCTGATTCTGATAGTACCAATGATCCCGAGTCTGACGATGACAAGACAGGGAAGGGAAGGAAGAACAGCAACTCCAAGGGCCAGCAACATCACTCAGCAGGTAATGGAAAACGTAAAGCGGTTGGCAACATGGACTTTGTAGCTAATACCAACGCGCAGGACAAGGGTAAGCGACGCAGAGGTAAGGCAGCGAATCGTGGTGGGGCTCTGAATCCTAACCCGGATCGCTTAAATTATTTATTGAATCAGCCCTGTCCAAAGCACGGGACGAAGGAGATGCCGGCCAACCACCTTTGGAAGGACTGCTACATTATGCAGGAGTTCAAGAGTTCTAATGCTTTCCGGTATGATCACGGCTTTGGCGGCGGTTTAGGATCCGGGCCGGGTTACGGGGGAGGAAATTCCGGTTCAGGATTTAATGGTAATCCGGGCGGACATAACAACCGTAACAATCGAATAGCCAAGGTGGTTACAACCAGCAACAAGCAGCAGCATCGGGTTATCGAGCAACCCAAAGCAGTTGAATAGTGGGCAGTACCATGTCTTCACCACTAGCTTAGACAAGCGAGACCGAAGGTTCGAAGCGGCAATCAACGCTGTTGAACCGCCGTGCCCCATTACCTACGCTGGTCGGAGCAGCCCATTATATGGAGTAGAGAGGATCATCCTCCCGGTCGATAATCCGGTCAGCTAGCCCTCGTGGTGGCACCTCGTGGGAGGTTATAAGTTCACCAAGGTACTCATGGATGGAGGGAGCAGCATTAACATCCTGTACTATGAGACCTTCCGTCAGATGGGGCTAACGGATAAACATCTCAAACCGCCCAATACAAAGGTTCCATGGTGTGGTACCGCAAGTCAGATATCCTGTTGGTAAAATAGCTCGAAGTGGCCTTTGGTGATGATTATGACTCCAGATCGAAACATTGACGCTTGAAGTGGTAAAATCCAAAGTCCATATCATGCCCTGTTCGGGCGACCGCTTATGCCAAGTTCATGGCACGGCCTTGTTATATCTATTTGCAGCTCAAGATGCCGGGTCACAAGGGGACAATAACGGTTCATGGGAGCCGCAAGATCGCTGGAATGTGAGGAAGGTGATGCGGCTTACGCAGAGTCGGTTTGTGCCACCGAGGAGCTGAAGTACTATAAGGACAATGTTGATCCGCGGACATGACTCCATTGAAGAAGCCAACTACAGAGCATGATCCGCCCTGAAATTCAAATCGGCAGCCGAGACTAAGCTTGTTGACTTCGTGGTTCGGCGATTCATCCAAGCAGTTCAGATCGCGCCAACTTGATCCGAAATAGGAAAGCGCGCCATCGAAGTTCATCCGTGAGAATCGACATTTTTGCATGGAAGCCTTCCGACATGCCGTGTACCGAGGCAACTCGCCGAGCACACTCTTAATGTTGATCCCGAGTACAAACCGTGAAGCAGCCCGCCGGTTTAACGAAGAAAGGCGCAAGGCCATTGGAGAGGAGGTGGCCAGGCTCTTAGCAGCTGGTTTTATCGTTGAAGTCTTCCATCCAGAGTGGCTTGCTAATCCGGTGCTGGTTCTTAAGAAAAATGGCACTTGGCGCATGTGTGGATTACATGATCTTAACAAGGCTTGTCCAAGCAGATCCTTTGCCCTCCCCCGCATTGACCAGATTATTGATGCTATCATGGGTTGTGAGCGCTTGAGCTTTTTGGATGCGATTCGGGTATCATCGATCAAGATGGCAGTTATGACCAGGAGAAAATAGCGCTTATCACTCCCTTTGAGCCTTCGCTATGTATCTATGCCGCTTTGGGCTCAAGAGCGCCCAAGCAACTTATCAACGCTGTGTACAGAAATTGCTCGCATAAACAGATCGGCCGTAATGTGCACGCCTATGTTGATGATATTGTGGTCAAGTCAAGGAGAAGGAGACACCGATTGACGATTTGAAGGAAACCTTTGACAACCTCGCGGGTTTACAAGATGATGCTCAACCCGCCAAATGTGTCTTTGGTGTTCCGCAGCAAGTTATTGGGTTTTCTCGTGTCCAATAGGGAATTGAAGCTAATCCGAGAAGATTACGGCTATTACCTCCTGGCTAAACCGGCGTGTATTAACGATGTCCAGCGCTTGGCAGGCCGGATTGCCGCGCTGAGTCGGTTTATCACCGCCGAGAGAAGGCCATCCTTTGTACCAGATGCTGAAAAAGACAGATCGCTTTGTCCGAGTCCACCACCGATGAAGCGTTGAGGACTTAAAGCGGCAATTGGCCAACCCGCTGTGCTCGCCGCCCCATTGACAAGGAGCCGCTTCATATATGTTGTCGCTAACGCCAGGCGGTCAGCGTGGCCATTGTGGTGGAGCGAAGGAGGCAGGAAGGAGCATCCGTTCAACGTCCGTTTACTATATCAGCGAGGTACTTATTGAATCTAAGCAAAGGTATCCGCATTGGCGAAGCTAGTATATGGAGTTTTTATGGCAAGCGGAAGTGAAGCAGATTTCCAAGGGCACCCCATCACGGTGGTCGCTTCGCTCCTTTAGGCGATATCATACGTAACCGGAAGCGATCGCCGGATTGCCAAGTGGGCTATAGAGCTTGGGCCGCACGGTTCAAGTACGTGCCTCGGACGGCGGTGAAGTCTCAAGCACTTGTGGATTTCATTAATGATTGGACGGAGTTGCAAGCACCAAGAAAAGCCGGATCACACATATTGGACCATCCATTTTGACGGATCCAGCAATTGAGGGCTCGGGGCTGGAGTCGATTAACTTCCCCACGAGGTGACAAGTTCATTACGCTTCTCCGCTTAATGTTCCCTTGTACTAACAATGCAGCTGAGTATGAAGCCTTGCTCCATGGTCTCCGGATGGCTAAGGAGATGAATCTAAGCCGGGTTAAGTGCTTCGTGACTCGGACCTAGTGGCTCAACAGTGTCCGCACTTGGGATTCAAAGGACCCACTCATGGCTGCATATCGTCGTGAGGTGGATATTGTTGCAGGTCATTTCAAGGGCTATCGTGGACCACGTGGACCGCTGGAAGAATGAAGCGGCGACGCTTTAAGCCGTTGGGCTCTCAACGTAAACCGTCCCGCCTAATGTTTTTCTCGACGTGCGCACAACCCGCCGGTCAAGCTCCCCGTGAAGCGGATTTGGCTATTCCTGATCCGGAGGCTCAATTGGTGGCAGCTCTTCACGCCACTCCGGATTGACGCTTTTATCTTGCGATATGAACCGGGCGAAGTTACCGTAAGATGAGACGCTGGTCCGGCAGATAATCCGCGATCCAAGTCTATGACCATTGTTAATGGCGAATTGCATCATTGCAGCGTCGTCGTATGCTTTCAACGCTGTGTGTCCCCGAGGAAGGCTGTGAAATATTGCGTGAGATCCACGGCGGAGATTGTGGTCACCACGCCGTTCAAAATCCTTGGTGGCTAAAGCGCCCGCCACGGTTTCTATTGGTTGACTGCTCATGCCGATGCGGAAGATCCGGTCGATGATGTGATGGTTGCCAAAAGTTTTCCAGACGCAGCTCATGTACCGCCCAAGAATTGAGGATGATTCCAATTACTTGGCCGCTTGCAACCTGGGGTTGATATGGTTGGACCTTTCAAAAGGTCCAAGGACAAGAAGACCCACCTCCCGGTGGCGGTGGACAAGTTTACAAAGTGGGTAGAGGCGTAACTCGTTAGCAAGTGTGACGCGCCACGGCGGTTCAGTTCATCAAAAGGTGATTTTCCGTTTGGCTTTCCACACAAGATCATCACGTATAATGGTACCAATTTGTCCAAAGGTGCCATGAAAGAGTTCTCGCGAACGTGAACACATCCGCTTGACGCTTTCTTCAAGAGCCCACCCATAGTCCAATGGTCAAGCGGAAAGGGCTAATCAAGAGATCTTGAGAGGCATCAAGCCCCGGCTTATGGTCCCTTTGCAGAGTACACCGGGTTGTTGGGTAGAAGAGCTACCATCCGTGTTATGGGGTATCAACACTACGCCCAACAGATCCACAGGATACACACCGCTTTTTATGGTCTATGGAGCGGAGGCGGTTCTCCCCAAAGACATCCGCTATGACTCACCTCTTGTGGCAGCTTATGTTGAAGCGACAACAAGACGGCACGGCAAGACGCTTTGGACCGTTGGATGAGGAGCGTGATATAGCAGCTGCCCGCCGGCGATTTACCAACAGGATCTTCGCTGCTACCATAGTCGCCGGTCGTAACCGTAACTTTTCAAGAAGGAGATTTGGTGCTTCGCTCATCCAAGACCAGATCGATATGCACAAGTTATCCCCACCTTGGGAGGGACCTTTCGTGGTCAGCAAGAATCTGCACAACGGGTCGCATTATCTGATCGATATTCGAGAGCATAAAGACTCACGACGCCGAGGAGGAGACCAACAGCCATGGAACATAGCTCATCTTCGCCTTATTATACCCGAGCCATCGGCTCTACTTATGTACATATTATGACAAAGGTATATATTATGAATAAAGTAATAAACCGGAGCCTCAAATAAAGCGGGTATCTGCTCATTACATCATGTGTGGTTACATGGAGTTGTTCTGTCTTAAAGCGACCTCCGGTTTACCCCTCGAGTTTGCTTTTCAAAAGCTTTATGATATCACTTGGGGCTTGGTCGTGTCCGAACCAATGCAACACCTTTTGATAGGCGAAAGCCACCAGATCACTTGGGGACATGGTCAAGTTTGAACCACCACGCCTCTTGATCGCCTAAGGCCATAGAGTCACTTGGGGCTTGGTCGAACCCAACCATTGCCACGCCACTTGATCGGCATAATGCCACGGTTTCAGCTTGGGGACCTGCTGACTTGAACCATGGCTACACCTTATAGGGAGCTTGGTCGTGTCCGACCATGGTAACACCATCTGATCGGCTCAGTAAAGCCTCTTTTTGCAAACGGTTTATCATTGCCTTTGCTTCCATGTTTTTTCATAACTGTTATTTGATTTTTGTTGCGTTTTTTAAACCGATAACATTTTTAAACCGGTTCAAACTGTCAATTGACGGAATTCGGTCCATTTTTAATCCAGAGATAATTTTTCCGTTTTGACTTTTTCTGTTAACATCCCATTATGGAGTAACAGGGGGCTTGTCATGACCCGGCACGGTTTACATGGTAAAACGGCATTATAAACACAGGAGCTGTTTTCTCCTTTGATGGTAATGGTTTATACAACCTCCGCTTCAAGATTGGCTAAGCCAACTTCATGCCCAGCGATGGCAGGTATTTTGTATCACAAATTTTGATCATATACCTCAATATTTCATTGCATATATATATGAACGTCACAAGCCAGCTGGCGGCACAAACCGCCGTGGCGGTTTAAGATTTTTGCTGCAGGTAATAGCTTATCATTGGCAAATCAAACGGAGGCATAAATTGCAAAACGCATGCACAAAGGCATATTAAAGGGCAAAAGTGTTGGCTATCCTATTACAAGGCATTCAGAGGCCCAAATTTTGGAATTGCTTCATAACAGGCAGTTTCTGACGTATCAACCGATTTGACGGATTAAGCTTCATTGTCGGGTTGACGTGAAGTAGATGGGTCGTCTGGCGTCGGTTCAACTTCTTCCTCCTCACCATCCAATGGCCGGAAGTCATTGTGGTCCAAATAATCCGGTTAAAGCTCGAAAGATAGCCTCTTCACTTATAAGCTCACCGGATCAACGTCGTGGGCGTAAGTGTGCTTACGGGTTGGTGGAACAAGGTTCGCACTTCCGAATAACAGCTTCAACCCATTTGTTGTTTGCGTCATAGAAGGAGCGGTGAACCGTCAGGTTGGCCTCTTCTGCCAGTTGACTCGCCAGAGGACGCATCTCCCTTGTTACCCGTTTGAGAGCATCATTATCAAATACTTCGCCATTTTCTTGAGCACTGGGGAAGCCTTTGGCTATGTCAGCCGGATCAAGGTCAGCTATCCATGCTTTGGCGCGAGTTAGTGCCAATAAGGTGCCAGCCCGGGCAGCGGATCGTTTCAATTCTTCTATCTGTGTTGGTATCATAGATAGCCGGTCCAAAGGTGTCCTTGATCGTGTCGAGCTGCATTATCATAAGAAGTGGCGCAAATAACTCGCTGGGTGCCGTATACAGCTGTTCAATTAGCGATACGCTGCCTTGAGTTTCTTCCGCATGTCGAGCCTGATGAGCAATGCGCCTACCTATACCGGTTTAAGAAAGTTCAGGTTAAACCGAGGAAATTTCAAAGCGGAATATTCATCACAACCTTGGTGAAACGTTGCTTACCAAATATTGCAGAGGTCATGGCATTGATTTGGCGCTTTAATCCAAAGAGCTCTTCCGTCACGGTTTAAGAGCTGCTTCAAAGATCTTCCGCCTGCTTTAGCAAGCCCGCCTTTTCAAGATCCCAGCCGCCCGCCAGACTTGAACCACTCCTTGAGCTGCTCCATGGTAGTCAAGGCGGTTTTCAGCTCATCCTTGGCCTTGGAGGTTTCGCTTGTTGAGATTTCAGATTTTCTTGAAGATCATTGATTTGTGAGACTTGTTGGCGTATCTCACTCTGCAACAAAAAGAGAGCATGTTAATATCTTCATTAAAAGTCCCAAGCGCATAACCAGTCATACACTTGGCACTTGGGGGCTAATGCGGATCATTTTTTATATTGATTATTGAAGTCCCATGGATTAATAAAAGTGTTAATCATGGCACTTGGGGGCTAATGTGTGTTTGATCAGAAATATACAAGGCAAAGTACTATGAATTATGCAAAGTCCCGGTTTGACTTTCTAGGGACAAATCGGCCCTTGGGGGCTACTATGCAATGAAGGTACAAGAGAAGGGCACAACTATTTACCTCATAGCGCTCCTTCATAAGATTTACTAAACCGGCTTCATAATCACGGCTTGTGTAGAGCCGGTTCAGGAAGCCAGAGTGAAGGTCTTGGGCAGAGAGATTGTTATAAGCTGACAGATCAGTTTTCTCCTTCCCTTTGCTCATGGCAATAAATTCGTCCTTGGCAGTGTGCTTTGATAGAGCAACCGGATTGCCAGGGGCGGTATATGCGGTGCCCGTAACTACGACATCATCATCTTTGGTCGGGCTGGCCGGATTAGCATTTTCAACTGGGCTTGGCGCTTTCATACCCGGGCTTGGCGGATCAGCAGTTGAGTCCCGTTGTTCTGCTGCAGGACTCGGAGGAGCAGGAGGATGTGAAGTCTCAACTTGGACATCCGGTTCAACCTCTGGCGGATTAGCATTGGCATCTTGATTTTCCCCAGCAGAGTTGTCTTTAGCAACTTCGGATTTTCACCATGATGCTCGAGTTTTCTCCGATCAACATCCACAGTAGGGTCGAGGGTCTTGGCCTTTTTACTAAGTCGAGCCTTGGTGCTACAACATCAAGGGTTAGAATATGATAAACCGACAAATACAAGGAACAAATTAAGGAGTAATATACTTACCCAGCAACAACTTTGAGAGGAGGCAGCTGAGTGGTTGATGAACCGCCAGACGAGTTGGAAGAAGCCTGGTAATTCGGGTCAGACGGATTGAGAGGGCATCGAAGAAACCTTTCAAAGGATAACGCTTTTCAGGAGAACAAGTCACCTCTGGACGACGTTTCCGGGTTGGTGTGTCAGCTAAACCGGACGACGTAATTTGTTGACCGCTATGCCGGGTCGTACGGCGTTCTTCAGTTTGTTGTGTCTTCAAAGAAAGTTTTGGATTCAAATGAGCATAAGAGTGAGATTGTTTCACTTTCCGGACTGTGTGGCGAATTCTTTTAACCGGTACAAGATCAGAATCAGAAGAAAGAAGGATTACCTCAACAGGTTCTGCATGACTGGCCTCAGCGTCATCCTGGGAATTGTAATTGTCAATAAAATGAATGAAAAAGGAACCAAGTGAGTCAAGCTCTACCTCAGCATCTGATTCTTCATCTTCTGGCGGTTCGGAAGATTCGGCGGTTTTCTTCTTGCCAGTTTTCTTGGTGGTCTTGGTCTTTGCACGAGGAACCCGGGACGGTTTAGTTCGTTTCCAAAAGGAGTTGTTGGCCTGAAAATTAATACAAAGGGATTAATACAATCAATATGGAATCAAAGTCAGTAGAGTAAGGAGAGGAACCTTACCGCGGGCGGTTTGTTGGAGAGGCAGAATAGAGCCAACCCGGTTTGGCTGCATGCGGAGATCGGTTCATCGAGCATTTTCTTCACTATTTCGGTAACTTCAAGCTCAGTTATTGATAGTTCGTGATGACGTTGAGGATCTTTCACGTCACCAGTATATTCGTACATCAATCCGGGGCGGCGGCTTAATGGCAAGATGCCCCAAGAAACCCAGCAGCGGACAAGGTCAATGCCAGTTAAACCGTTGGCCATCAGAGCCCGGAGCTTGGTAATTTGAGGTGCAAAGTTCTTTCGTCCTGCGGCGGTCAAGCGCGAAGGCAATGGGTGGCTGTTGCTAAGCCGGTGAGGGCGATAACCCGGCAAGGGATTTTCTCCGTTAGGAGCAGTGTTCCGGCAGTAGAACCAGGTTTGATTCCAATCTTTAGGATGGCTATGATGTTTGGCGTGAGGGAAGTCCACTTCCTTCCTTTTCTGGATTGAAACGCCGCCAAGTTCTGTGTTAGGGCCGTCCGAGAACTCTGTACGGCGGTTCAAATGAAAGAAATCTCGAAATAACTCCATGGTTGGTTCTTCTTGAAGATAGACTTCGCAGAATACTTGAAAGTTGCATATATTGGACACAGAGTTCGGACCAATATCTTGTGGATGGAGTTGGAAGCTTGCGAGGACATCCCGAAAATTTTTTGATCCGGGCGGGCTGAATCCCCGGTCTAGGTGTTGCATAAAAACAATCACTTCTCCTTCTTGAGGTTCAGGTGGACATTCCGATTCCGGAACTCGCCAGTGGAGAACATTTTTTGAGGCCAAAACGCCAGTGGTGACATAGCCGTTGAGTTGTGTTTCCGTGATTCGGGACGGAACCCAATTGCAAGCAGTAAATTGTTTCGCCATTCCGGAAGGGGGGAGCTGAAAGGAAATCAAACAGGTGCCGGTTTACTGTCCACGGCTTGTAAGTGAAAAATGCATTGTTAAACCGGTGAAAATACAATGCAAGGTCAAGTTGGCGGTTTAAGAGAGGGCTAATGACATATGGCGGATTGGCCATCAAGGATTAAACCGCCCATAGGCAGAAAGGCCCAGATTCAAAATTTCTGCTAAGTGTTGACAGAAACAGGTTTCACACAATGTTCAAATCTATTTGGATCTACCGCACATCTATAAAGCAGTTTTTACTGCGTTCTTTAAAAGGCGTTCAAGTAAAACAGAGAAGGATGCATACTCTACCAGAAGAAAAGGAAGGGCTGCTAGTATTAAAAACAGATGCGGAAAGACTACCGCAGGAGATCTATATCGTTTTTGGATCAAAACTACCGCGGCAGAAGGTAGGATGAAGAGGAAAATGGAGAGCTATGCGGATGAGCTTGTAAAACCTAATGCAGATCTAAGGACGAAGAACAGAAGAAGCTTACCCCTGCAGATTACGGCGGAGGGGGGCGATGAGCCTCTGATCTAATTCAAGTTGATGCAGCGGCCTTGGTTGGTGCAGTTCTCGAAGGTCGCGAACGGCGGCAAAGCTTCAGAGCTGAGGGCGTCGCGAGGAAGAAGAAGATGCAGAAGAGAGAGAAAAAGGAGCCCTCGGGCTTTATTTATAAGGGAAAGAGTAAATGGCAGGCGCGAGAATTAAGGCGTCCGAAGCGGCCGAGTGGGCGCGCCTGTCGCCTCAATTTTCGAGATAATCATTAATGAGAAGGGAATCTTTTTAATCCTTTTATGCAGAGATGATGTCATGACGGACTATTGCGGTGCTCTGAAGATGACGTCACGACGGTTTACAAAAATTCACAGGAGAAGTCAATATGGCGGTTTACGAAAATACAAGAGGATGCTTACAAGATATTTTTAGTGTTGAAGATTGACATGAATAAATTCAAATCAATCCGGGGCCTAATGTTGAGGATATAGCTACTAAGTGTAAACCGCCAGAGGGCCCGGTTCACCTTAGATCGTGCCAAGCCCATGAAGGTCTTGAAGATGGCGCTCAACTAGTAAAGCTTGGAAGCCCACGGCCCAAAGGCGGATTAGGGCCCGTAGTGGTAAACCGCCATGATTACGTAAACTTGTAATATAAGTTAGAAAGGAGAGAGCGAGCGGACACTTTGTATAGGTCGGCTCGGGACTCAGAGACCGCCAAGGCCAACCTCGTATATAAAGGGACGACCCGGCGGCGGTTCAGGGACAGACAACAACAACTCGAGGCCTAGGCGAAGCTTATTTGCTCCCTAGTCATCGAAACCACATCAATCCCATCACAACTAGACGTAGGCTTTTACCTTCATCGAAGGGACCGAACTAGTATAACTCTTGTGCCTTTGCGTCCGCTTTAACCCCTTCAAGTTAACCCGTAGCGATGGCTCCACGACTAAGTCCTTTCACGAGGACATCTGCCGTGACAAAACCACGGCAAAAATGTTACACTTTGCAAGTTCAAAAGGAAAAGGCGGCACACTTACGACTCGTACACGTCGCACCCCCGAAAGTCCGGCTCGCACGCCGTTCACCAGAGGGGACACGCATTGTCTTGCATTTTCACTGACATGTGGGACTACAATTGAATAAACCATTGATAGCCGAAATTTAATCGCCCGGCGGGCGTTGGCTGAGAAGAGAGAGACGGGGGAGGGAGAAGAGATCGCCCGCCCGCCGCGCACGGACTCCAAGAAATATATACTGTGATAATGAGAGGTGGGCCATGCGGGAGTCCGGACTGCTTCCAAGCCCGCTTGTGACCGCCCTGGGCCACCAGAACCCCCCCCCTCACCCCACCACCTCCCCGCGCGCGCTCCCCCCTCAGATGTCAGCTGCCCGCATTCATAGCAAGTAGTACCAGTAAAATTCTGGGCTATAAGGGCATGTACAATGGTTGATAAGATAGTCTTATCATAAGTCTTGCATGTAATTTAGAGATGACAAAAAACATGTGTACAATGGATCATCTCTTAGCGTTATCTTCAATAACTAGTTATTCCTAAAAACATGGTGAAACATATTGTGCTAAGAGATCATCTCTTGTCTTCTCTTAAATAAGAGAACACAAGCCTTTTCTTATGATTTCTCTTTCCTCCACCTCATCATTTATCCTATGTGGTATCCCTACAATAGAACCATTGTACATGCCCTAAGCCCGGTTATGTGGAGGAGAGAGAGGCATTAACAAAGTCAAGGACTGGGATCTGCAGGTGCTCCTCTCTACACGTGCTCCTAGGTATAAAAAACAAATTCTATAAAAAAGAGGCATAAAAAACAATTGTGTCTAAAAAAGAAAGGTAAAAAACATTTGAGAGGAAATAGACAGAGAGGAAGTGAGAAAAAGTTGTAACCTTATAGCCAACCTTATAGTGAACATTATGGTAGTATTACATGAGGAAGGAGGGAGTGGTGCACAAGCCAAGTTCACTGGGCTGCCGTGTTTCACACTCCTCCGTCGTAACAGTGGAGAAAATAGCTTTCATCAAAAATAAACAATGAATACTCATTGCTCGTCCACTATATCGGAAAGAATACTTTCATTCGCCGACATGTGGGACATCGACCATCTTGGTCCACCTGCCATGCACAAAATTATCCTGGTCCACCCCGGTCGTAGCGCAGGCCCAACCTTTCCCACTGTAAGTTGGTTTGACGAAGGAACCATCATGACTTTGTTGAATTCTGCTTCTTCAAGAAAACTTCTTGTACCCTTGATCTTGCTACCACACGCCAAGACCGGACGGCACTGCACCACGTCATATCACTGAAACCCATTAGGCCAAACTAGCCCGCCTAGGATTTGTACTCCCTCCGTTTCAAAGTTAGTAGTACAAAGTTGAGTCATCTATTTTGGAACGGAGGGAGTACGTCTCTGTACTGCTATGATTTTGTGTTGTACGTTCTGTACTTTTGCTACGATTTTCCTACCCTATGAACGAAATGAGGCCTGAATGTATCCATGTCGACTATTGTCTGATCGATCGCTACGCCTACAATTTTAGGAGCTTGGGCTATTGGTAGATCGACGATGGATCAGTATAAGCGTACCATGAGCTCATCAGCCCCAGCGTTTCTCTTCGGTGAGTGTTTTGCAAGTACTATAGCTCGCACAGTAGCTAGCCTACTAACACCAAGAATCATCAAACAAGCCCTGCTAACATGATAAACAGTTCAAACTTACATCTAAGCATGCCATATATTACATCAAAAGCTGGTGAGGATACATCTGTTTCCACAACTCGGAGAGGGTTCGCATGATTCACTATCAAACAAAAGTAGCAAGTACCCCCCACAAAAGGCAGTGCATTAGACCTAAGATGGTTTGATAACACGCATCGTTCTGGTAATTAAACACAATGCAAACTACCCTAAAGGATTAGCGCGACCAACTATTTCTTGTCATCGATCTCTATGGCAATGAGCACAACACGGACAGCGGCATGGGAATCGATCTCTGGGGCGATGTCCATCGTGACATCGGACTCGATCTCTCGGGTGATGTCCATAGGATGGACAGCAGCATCGGAATCGATCTCTGGGGCGATGTCAACAGGACGGACCGCGACATCGAAAATGATATCTAGGGCGTTGTCCACAAGACGGGCCGCGGCATCGGAATCATCAAGGACGTCCACCGGTACCTGCACAACCCTAACATATTAGCAAGCACATTGCAAATAATCAAAAACCACAACTACGGCAAGCCATTATATTTTACCTTCTGCAGCTCACCGGGGGATCCCATCCCTCCGGGGGCCATCTCCTCGTCCTCGATGGGGTCCATCACCTTGCCAGGGGAATACTGCTTCTCAACGGCAACTATCTCCTCAAACTCGGCCTTGAGCCTTGCATAGGTGGCCATTAGAGTTTTTGGGGTAGGCACAGTGGGGCCCTTGCTGTTCTTCCAACTTTCTTTGAGGACTTCGTCCGCCAACGTCGTGAACTCTTTGGCCAGTGCTTGTTTCTTGGAGTTCTTCGTCTCCATGGGTTGGCCCGCCAACATGGTCAACTGGTTGGTCGGTGCTTGCTTCCTGGAGAGCGCTGTCTCCAGTGGGTTGTCCACCGACAAATCTTTGCCTAGTGCTCTAGGATCCATCAATGAACTGACAAACAAAAAGCAATCAAAAGGAAGCCACAATCGCAATGAAAACGGGAAAATAATAGGCTGTGAGAATCGGTCGGTGCTTCGCAACAAGAAGATTCTTGGAATGAAAATATAGTAGCATCACTGATTCGCCCACCTTTCCTTCGTTGGTACAGA
Source organism: Aegilops longissima (assembly GCA_021605205.1). Classification (NCBI taxonomy): domain Eukaryota; kingdom Viridiplantae; phylum Streptophyta; class Magnoliopsida; order Poales; family Poaceae; genus Aegilops; species Aegilops longissima. The sequence continues at coordinate 284,693,230 of CM038682.1, forward strand.
AGAAAAATGGTAGAAGTGAGCAGTGGATTCTAGAAATGGTAGAAGAAAAATAGGCCATGATAATATGCAAGAGCATGCACGAAGAGGGAACAACTATGAGATGAGAATGCAACCAAACACACTGTGGCAAGCGTTCGCAACTGCCACGTTCGGGTTGTGCTTGGCTCTTCTCCTCTTCGAGAAGACGAACAATGATGTTGCTACTACTTCTACAGTATCGAATCCACTGTTGCATGTCCGTCCACCGCGTGTGAGAGGGATAGCTTGTTGTATATTCTATATTTGCTGCAACCTCTAACATTTACCCCACCACAAATTAAAATATATATTCCTGTCTTGACCAGATGAGCGTGCAAACTACAATCACTAGGATGAAAGGTAGGGCCAGAACATTATTTTAATAAAAAAAGCATGGAGCCGACCCCAAAAATTTTAAGCTTACAGGCATGGTACACGCTATCCTAGACTACTCTACACATGAAACTGCCACACGAGCGTCCGGGCTGCGCTTGGCTCTTCGCCTCTTCGGGAAGTCGAACAATGATGGAGTACTACTATAGTGGAGGAGTACTACAGTATGCTTCTGGCCATCTGACACCGATTGAACTGTTGCATGTCCACCGCGTGCGGGAGGGAGAGCGTGTAGCGAACGAAAGCTTCTCCTAGTCCTGCCAGCCACCACGCTCATGGGCGAGGGAGGGACGCAGCTTCATTGACTTACTGCTCCTGCCTTTGCGTGTATGACAGGTGGGCCCAACAGGTGGGTGGCCCACCTGTCATGCAGCCAAAGGCAGGTGCGGTTAAGGCGAGAGGGTGTTGTAGTAATCAAACTTCTCGGTCTTGTACGAGTTGACGCGACACATCAAAGCACTGCACTCGATATATTTCAATAATTTGCGTTTACTGATGCATTAATTAGAACGCATGCATGCATGCCGTGACTCTCCTTTTGATACTTGCATGTGTTGATTTAATGCACCTTGCCAAATTTTGACTATAAATTTAACTATGCAAATGTTCATGCATGTCACAAAAAATTACATAATTGAAAACTATGTTCAAGTACGAATCAAACGATATAATTTTTGTTAACATGCACTAACATTTTGTCAGTTAAATCTTTGGTCAAAATTTAGCACCAACTACAAAGGGGCCCAATAAATATTGTACTCTCACATTTTGTTTTGAGGATACTCCCACATAGAAAATATAAATAATAATGCATGTTGGGGCAGCCCACGTTTTCGAAAATTTTAGCCGTGGGCTTGTTCACAAATTTTACGAGGGGGTGGTTGTTCATTTAATGGAGGGTCTTGTACCAGACTTGAACGATACAAAGTGCGGCCTGGCACACCGTAACACAACTTGGAATAAGCGGGTAGCTATCTCAAAAAATAATCAACAACTCAAAAAACGGCGACCTGGCACGTACACAATTTTAAACGATTGTTTTGATGGAGTGAAAAAGGAAAACTACCCCTCTACGTATATATAGGTCGGAGCCTCCGCGCTTGCTTGCTAGGGTTGCTCTATTTGCACACTCTCATCCTCTCCAGATCTAAACAAGATAGCGGTGGTAACACTGTCTTTCTCCCTTCAAAAAGCACTGTCTTTCTATCCTCACCGCTGGTTCAGATCTGGACGTATCCCCCTCCGCGGGCAGCATTTATGCCATCGTTGACAGCGAGGCAGGAGACCCACTGCTGGCTGCACCGTTATCTCTGGCCGAGCGCCGGCACGGGAGGTCCTCCGAACCCTTCGTCGTTGCCCTAGTGTGGGAGGGTCCGGCCTCCCGCCGCCCACCTATCCACATCCCGACGAACTTCAGGTATATCTTCCTTCGAAACCGCCCTAGCTATACTTCCCCAATTCGCTACGTTGCTGCATCTGCATCATTTTCTACCTCTCACCCCCTCTTGATCGGATGGTCAAACGACACATATTTTTTTCTTCTATTGTTAGAGGTAAAGCTACTTCATTGAGTCGAATCTTGTACTTGGTTCACACAAGAAATAAAGTGGGGTGGGGAAATTTAGTTTGTACATCGGACTTCATACAAACAGGGAGGATAGGGGGTGAAAGTAGTACAGACTGGTCATCCAACCGGCCTCTTGGTCGAAAAGGGAAATATACGGGAAACGATGTACACAGTGGTATGACCAGGACTAGATTTGCTATCCACACATAAGATGGATGCATGCATCATTATGATGCAGAGGCCGGGGGCACGCCTCCATTTCCAAAAAAAACATAGGAGTAGGTGGCTAGAGTGAACAAAAATGGGACCAACCCAGATATGTTTCTTGGATGTTTGTTTCTCAGGGCAACAGACTCTGAATCACCACTTTATGCCCCGTTTAGGTACATGGTGCTGGACTGCTGGTGCACCCACTGTCCCATGCCCTTATACCAAATATTTAGCTGTTCTTAATCTAATGCCCCTAGTAAAATGAATCCATGCCACTGTTATAAGCCATGACAAGTTTAGCCAAATGTTTTTGCCTGTAATTGTTTGAGACTCCGACTGTTTCCTCTGTAGCTATTTGTGCAAACATGGATATCCATTTCACCTGGTTGCTGTTGTGACCTTTTGGTGCACTACACGAAACACTTCTTAAAAGAAGTGACTTTTGTGCTATTTAACTGGAATGTCAAAATGGAACAGTTGGTTCATTTCGGTGGAACTGCACAAAGGGAGATCTGTGTTCCAATCCTCATCATCCATATTGGCACCATAACCTTCCTTTAGGTAAGAATGATATATAATGCATGTGTTCATCTCTATTTTGTGACTGCCATGAGAAAATAATGTTATTGTTTACTAGTACACTTGTACTCCCTCACTGACAAAACCAATTCTGAAATAGAAGGCCAATCATGTACTTGGTTTCACCAACTGGTGAGGAGAAAGAGAAACAGAGCATGAAGAGGAGGAAGAAGAAGAAATAGTGCCAAGGTGATATTGCTGAAGCCGAGGCCTCAGTCGAGGCCATTCAAGGGCTCCGGCAATGTCTACCTTACATGTGAAACGATCCTCTAGGGAGCCCTTCCACTTCTGTGTATTGTCCATGATGAATTTGATGCTACTGATTGAGTAATATGCTAATGTCTTTCTATCCTTTCTCACTAAGCTAATGAAGGTTTCACCTTGTTCCTACTTGTGCTAACATGGATCATGTTGTGCCAATCATACATTTTAGTGGAACTACACAAGACAATACAATGAACTGTATCCCAGCCAGTCCTTTAACTCTGCTGGAAGTTCTTGATAATCTTTCAATATAATCTCAGCACTGTTAAACAAGAGTGATTTCAACCGTACATTTGAAATGCAAAAAAATATACTATTCAGTGATTCCAGTGAGTGCTTTATCATCTCTTATAGGACTACATGAATAAGCTTTTTTGCTCAGGTTGGTACCGGCCTAAGGCCTTCATCCATATTAGTTTGATGTCATCTCTATTTGTATCATGCTACTGTCATGAGAAACTCCTTTATCTTTGCACGTTAAAGTTTTGCAACCTATCATACATGGCAATGCTTTGAGTGTTGAGCTAATTGGCACTGATTAAATAAACTAATACCTCTCTTTAAGCAAGACTACTATGTTGCTAACTTTACCCATTAAGATAACGAGGGTGCTTTTATTTGTTAGTGTATGTTTCATCAACTAGTCCCACTATTACAGTAATATCACTCTATCAATATATGTGCCAACAGGGATGCTCGATTTTGGTGGAACTGCACAAAAACTTTGGGTGCTTCATTGCCTTGACAGCTTCCTTCCTTTCCTGTCAGTCGCTAATCTGGGCTTGCTTGCTTCCTTTCCTGTTAGTCGCTTGGCTTATCTCAGCTTCCAGTCAAAGCAAATAGTAATTGATATGCTACCTCACACAGGTTGGTACTGGTCTTTATCCTGATTATTGTGCTTGTCATATGTATTGGTAATTTGGTATTGTGCTACTATTTGCCGATTTCATAAAGGAGTAACTTGGAGCCTGAACTCTAAGGCAAATCATTACATTGGGTGATTTTAGTAGAACTGCACAAAAAGATCAGATGGACAGGTACTTAAACTGCTGCTATTGTTGGGGAAAGCAGTAATTTAAAACAAAAATCCTACGCACACGCAAGATCTATCATGGTGATGCGTAGCAACGAGAGGGGAGAGTGTAGTCCACGTACCCACGTAGACCATAAGCGTAAGCGTTATGACAACACGTTTGATGTAGTCGTACGTCTTCACGATCCGATCGATCCTAGTACCGAAAGTACGGCACCTCCGCGATCTGCATACATTCAGCTCGGTGACGTCCCACGAACTCTCGATCCAGCTGAGTGTCGAGGGAGAGCTTCGTCAGCACGACGGCGTGATTGAAGGAAATATGCCCTAGAGGCAATAATAAAGTTATTATTTATTTCCTTATATCATGATAAATGTTTATTATTCATGCTAGAATTGTATTAACCGGAAACATAATACATGTGTGAATATATAGACAAACAGTATGTCACTAGTATGCCTCTACTTGACTAGCTTGTTAATCAAAGATGGTTATGTTTCCTAACCATGAACAAGGAGTTGTTATTTGATTAACAAGGTCACATCATTAGTTGAATGATCTGATTGACATGACCCATTCCGTTAGCTTAACACTTGATCGTTTAGTATGTTAATGCTTTCTTCATGACCCATACATGTTCCTATAACTATGAGATTATGCAACTCCGTTTACGGAGGAACACTTTGGTACTACCAAACGTCACAACGTAATCGGGTGATTATAAAGGAGTACTACAGGTGTCTCCAAAGGTACTTGTTGGGTTGGCGTATTTGAGATTAGGTTTTGTCACTCCGATTGTCGGAGAGGTATCTCTAGGCCTTCTCGTAATACACATCACTTAAGCCTTGCAAGCATTACAACTAATGAGTTAGTTGTGAGATGATGTATTACGGAGCGAGTAAAGAGACTTACCGTAACGAGATTGAACTAGGTATTGGATACCGACGATCGAATCTCGGGTAAGTAACATACCGATGACAAAGGAACAACGTATGTCGTTATGCGGTTTGACCGATAAAGATCTTCAGTAGAATATGTAGGAACCAATATGGGCATCCAGGTTCCGCTATTGGTTATTGACCGAGAATGGTTCTAGGTCATGTCTACATAGTTCTCGAACCCGTAGGGTCCGCACGCTTAACGCTTCGATGACAGTTCATTATGAGTTTATAAGTATTGATGCACGAAGTTTGTTCGAGTCCGGATGTGATCACGGACATGACGAGGAGTCTCGAAATGGTCGAGACATAAAGATTGATATATTGGAAGCCTATGTTTGGACTTGGAAGGGTTCCGAGTGAAAACAGAAGTTATCGGAACACCGGGGTTACGGAACCCCGGGGGTATATGGGCCTTCATGGGCCACAAGGGAGAAGAGGAAGGGCCGGCCAGGTGGGCTGCGCCCCTCCCCTCTAGTCCGAATAGGACAGGAGAGGGGGCGCGCCTTCCTCTTCCCTCCCCAATCCTACTCCAACTAGGACAGGGGAGTCCTACTCCCGGTGGGAGTAGGACTCCTCCAGCGCCTCCCCTAGGCTGGCCGCACCCCCCTTGGCTCCTTTATATCACGGAGGCAGGGGCACCCATGACACACAAGTTGATCTCGGATCTTTCCTTAGCCGTGTCGGTGCCCCTTCCACCATATTCCACTTCGGTCATATCGTCGCGAGCTTAGGCGAAGCCTCGCGGAGAAGTCATATCGTCGCGAGCTTAGGCGAAGCCCTGCGTCGGTGGAGCATCAACATCGTCCACCACGCCGTCTTGTGGAACTCATCCCGACACTTTGCTGGATCGGAGTCCGGGATCGTCATCGAGCTGAGCGTGTGCGTAGAACTTCGGAGGTGCCGTCGTTCGGTGCTTGGATCGGTCGGATCGTGAAGACGTCGACTACATCAACCGCGTTGTTATAACGCTTCGCTTTCGGTCTCACGTGCGTGGGACGGACACTCTCCCCTCTCGTTGCTATGCCATCACCATGGTCTTGCGTGATCGTAGGAAATTTTTGAAATTACTCGTTCCCCAACAATGGCATCCGAGCCTGGTTTTATGCGTTGATGTCATATGCACGATTAGAACACAAGTGAGTTGTGGGCGATACAAGTCATACTACCTACCAGCATGTCATACTTTGGTTCAGCGGTATTGTGAGATGAAGCGGCCGGACCGACATTACGCGTGACGCTTCGCGAGACTGGTTTCACCGCTCCGAGCACTCGTTGCTTAAAGGTGACCGGCGGGTGTCATCTCTCTCACTTTAGTTGAATCGAGTGTGGCTCGCCCGGTCCTTGAGAAGGTTAAAACGGAGTCTATTTGACGAAATATCGTTGTGGTTTTGATGCGTGGTAAGAACGGTTCTTGCTCAGCCCGTAGCAGCCACGTAAAACTTGCAACAACAAAGTAGAGGACGTCTAACTTGTTTTTGCAGGGCATGTTGTGATGTGATATGGTCAAGGCGTGATGCTATATTTTATTGTATGAGATGATCATGTTTTGTAACGAGTTATCGGCAATGGCGAAGCCATATGGTTGTCGCTTTATTGTATGAAATGCAAGCGCCATGTAATTGCTTTACTTTATCACTAAGGAGTAGCGATAGTCGTAGAAGCAATAGTTGGCGAGGCGACAACGATGCTATGATGGAGATCAAGGTGTCGCGCGGTGGCGATGGTGATCATGGCGGTGCTTGGCGATGGAATCACAAGCACAAGATGATGATGACCATATCATATCACTTATATTGATTGCATGTGATGTTTATCCTTTATGCATCTTATCTTGCTTTGATTGACGGTAGCATTATAAGATGATCTCTCACCAAAATTATCAAGAAGTGTTCTCCACGAGTATGCACCGTTGCGAAAGTTCTTCGTCTTTGAGACACCACGTGATGATCGGGTGTGATAGGCTCTCGTTCAAATACAACGGGTGCAAAACAGTTGCACGCGAATACTCAGGTTAAACTTGACGAGCCTAGCATATAACAGATATGGCCTCGAACACGGAGACCGAAAGGTCGGCGTGAATCATATAGTAGATATGATCAACATAGTGATGTTCACCATTGAAACTACTCCATCTCACGTGATGATCGGACATGGTTTAGTTGATTTGGATCACGTAATCACTTAGATGACTAGAGATGTCTGTCTAAGTGGGAGGTTTTTAATATGATTAATTAAACTTAAATTTATCATGAACTTAGTACTGATAGTATTTTGCTTGTCTATGTTTCTTGTAGATAGATGGCTCGTCTTTGTTGTTCCGTTGAATTTTAATGCGTTCCTTGAGAAAGCAAAGTTGAAAGATGATGGTAGCAATTACGGACTGGGTCCGTAACGAGGATTATCCTCATTGCTGCACGAAAAATTACGTCTGGAAGCACCGCTGGGTGACAGGCCTGCTGCGAATCTTGAGCGAAGTTATGAGCGTCGGCAAAGCGAGCTGATGACTACTCAATAGTTGATGTGCCATGCTTTACGGCTTAGAACCGGGTCTTCAACGATGTTTTGAGCGTCATGGAGCATATGAGATGTTCCAGGAGTTGAAGTTAATATTTCAAGCAAATGCCCGATTGAGAGATATGAAGTCTCCAATAAGTTCTATAGCTGCAAGATGGAGGAGAATAGTTACATCGGTGAGCACATACTCAAAATGTGCGGGTATAACAATCACTTAATTCAGCTGGGAGTTAATCTTCCGGATGATAGTGTCATTGACAGAATTCTCCAATCACGCCACCAAGCTACAAGAGCTTCGTGATGAACTATAATATGCAAGGGATGACTAAGACAATTCTGAGCTCTTCACGATGCTAAAAGCAGCGGAGTAGAAATCAAGAAAGAGCATCAAGTGTTGATGGTCAACAAGACCACTAGTTTCAAGAAAAGGGCAAAGGGAAGAAGAAGGAAACTTCAAAAGAACAGCAAGAAAGTTGCTGATCAAGAGAAGAAACCCAAGTCTGGACCTAAGCACTGAAATCGAGTGTTTTTTTGCCAAGCAATTTGGACCTTTGGAAGCGGAACTGCCCCAAGTATTTGGCGGATAAGAAGGATGGCAAGGTGATCAAAGGTATATGTGATATACATGTTATTGATGTGTACCTTACTAATACTCATGATAGTACAGGTATTTGATCTGGGTTACATTGCTAATATTTGCAACTCGAAGCAGGAACTACGGATTAGCGAAGATTGGCTAAGGGCGAGGTGACGATCTTGCGTTGGAAATGGTTCCAAAGTCGATGTGATCGCGATCGACACGCTACCTCTACATCTACCTTGGGATTAGTTTTAGACCTAAATAATTGTTATTTGGTGCCAGCGTTGAGCATGAACATTATATCTGGATCTTGTTTAATGCGAGGCGGTTATTCATTAAATCGAGAGAATAATGGTTGTTCTATTTATATGAGTAATATCTTTTATGGTCATGCACCCTTGAAGAATGGTCTATTCTTGTTGAATCTCGAAAGTAGTGATACACATATTCATAATGTTGAAGCCAAAAGATGCAGAGTTGATAATGATAGTGCAACTTATTTGTGGCACTACCGTTTAGGTCATATCGATTAAAACGCATGAAGAAACTCCATCTTGATGGGCTTCGGAATCACTTGATTATGAATCACTTGGTACTTGCGAACCGTGCCTCATGGGCAAGATGACCAAAACGCCGTTCTCGGAACTATGGGCGAGCAACTGATTTGTTGGAAATCATACATCTGATGTTTGTGGTCCAATGAATGTTGAGGCCTTGGCGGTATCGTTATTTTCTCACCTTCACAGATGATTTGAGCAGATATGGGTATATCTACTTAATGAAACACAAATCTGAAACATTTGAAAAGTTCAAAGAATTTCAGAGTGAAGTGGAAAATCATCGTAACAAGAAAATAAAGTTTCTACGATCTGATCGTGGAGGAGAATATTTGAGTTCTGAGTTTGGTTTACATTTGAAACAATGTGGAATAGTTTACAACTCACGCCACCGGAACACCACGGAGAAATGGTGTGTCGAGCGTCGTGTCGTACTTTACTAGATATGGTGCGATCTATGATGTCTATTTCGATTTACCGCTATCATTTTGGGGTTATGCTTTAGAGGCGGCCGCATTCACGTTAAATAGGACACCGTCAAAATCCGTTGAGGCGGCGCCTTATGAACTGTGGTTTGGCAAGAAACCAAAGTTGTCGTTTCTTAAAGTTTGGGGCTGCGATGCTTATGTAAAGAAACTTCAACCAGATAAGCTCGAACCCAAATCGGAAAATGTGTCTTCATAGGATACCCAAAGGAGATGTTGGGTACACCTTCTATCACAGATCTGAAGGCAAGATTTTCGTTGCTAAATTCGGATCCTTTCTAGAGAAGGAGTTTCTCTCGAAAGAAGTGAGTGGGAGGAAAGTAGAACTTGATGAGATAACAGTATCTACTCCCTTATTGGAAAGTAGTTCATCACAAGAAATGGTTCTGTGACAACTACACCAATTAGTGAGGAAACTAATGATGATGATCATGAAGCTTGAGATCAAGTTACTCTTGAACCTCGTGGGTCAACGAGAGTAAAATCGCACGCAGTGATGCGGTAATCTTATTACGGAAGTCATGTTACTTGACCATGGCGAACCTACAAACTATGAAGAAGCGATGGTGAGCCCAGATTCCATAAAATGGCTGGAAGCCATGAAATCTGAGATGGGATCCATGTATGAGAACAAAGTATGGACTTTGGTTGACTTGCCGATGATCGGCAAGCCATTGAAAATAAATGGATCTTTAAGAAGAAGATTGGCGCTGATGGTAATATAACTGTCTACAAAGCTCGACTTGTTGCGAAAGGTTTTCGACAAGTTCAAGGGGTTGACTACGATGAGACTTTCTCACCCGTGGCGATGCTTAAGTCTGTCCGAATCATGTTAGCAATTGCCGCATTTTATGATTATGAAATTTGGCAAATGGATGTAAAACTGCATTCTTGAATGGATTTCTAGAAGAAGAGTTGTATATGATGCAACCAGAAGGTTTTGTCGATCCAAAGGGTACTAACAAAGTGTGCAAGCTCCAACGATCAATTTATGGTGCAGTGCAAGCCTCTCGGAGTTGGAATAAGCGCTTTGATAGTGTGATCAAAGCATATGGGTTTATCTGAGACTTTTGGAGAAGCTGTATTTACAAGAAAGTGAGTGGGAGCTCAGTAGCATTTCGATATTATATGTGGACGACATATTATTGATTGGAAATGATATAGAATTCTGGATAGCATAAAAGGATACTTGAATAAAAGTTTTCAATGAAAGACCTCGGTGAAGCTGCTTACATATTGGGCATCAAGATCTATAGAGATAGATCAAGGCGCTTAATTGGACTTTCACAAAGCACATACCTTGATAAAGTTTTGAAAAAGTTCAAAATGGATCGAGCAAAGAAAGGTTTTTACCTGTGTTGCAAGGTGTAAGATTGAGTCGGACTCAATGCCCGACCACAATGAGAAGATAGAGAAAATGAAAGATGTTCCTATGCTTCAGCCATAGGCTCTATCATGTATGCAATCTTGTGTACCAGACACTGACGTATGCTTAGCTGTAAGCTTGGCAGGAAGGTACCAAAGTAATCCAGAATGGATCATTTGGACAGCGGTCAAGAACATCTGAAATACGAAAAGGACTAAGGATATGTTTCTCATATATGGAGGTGACAAAGAGCTAGTCGTAAATGGTTACGTCGATGCAAGCTTTGACACTGATCCGGACGATTCTAAATCGCAAACCGGATCGTGTTTTTATTAAGCGGTGGAGCTGTCGGTTGGTGCAGTTCTAAACAAAGCGTCGTGGCGGGATCTACATGTGAAGCGGAGTACATAGCTGCTTGAAGCAGCAAATGAAGGAGTCTGGATGAAAGAGTTCATTTCGATCTAGGTGTCATACCTAGTGCATCGGGACCGATGAAGATCTTCGTGACAATCTTGGTGCAATTGCCTTGGCAAAGGAATCCAGATTTCACAAGAGGACCAAGCATATCAAGAGGCGCTTCAATTCCATTCGGGACCAAGTCCAAGTGGGAGACATAGAGATTTGCAAAATACATACGGATCTGAATGTTGCGAGACCGTTGACTAAGCCTCTTCCACGAGCAAAACATGATCAGCACCAAGACTCCATGGGTGTGAGGATCATTACTTTGTAATCTAGATTATTGACTCTAGTGCAAGTGGGAGGCTGAAGGAAATATGCCCTAGAGGCAATAATAAAGTTATTATTTATTTCCTTATATCATGATAAATGTTTATTATTCATGCTAGAATTGTATTAACGGAAACATAATACATGTGTGAATATATAGACAAACAGTATGTCACTAGTATGCCTCTACTTGACTAGCTTGTTAATCAAAGATGGTTATGTTTCCTAACCATGAACAAGGAGTTGTTATTTGATTAACAAGGTCACATCATTAGTTGAATGATCTGATTGACATGACCCATTCCGTTAGCTTAACACTTGATCGTTTAGTATGTTAATGCTTTCTTCATGACCCATACATGTTCCTATAACTATGAGATTATGCAACTCCGTTTACGGAGGAACACTTTAGGTACTACCAAGCGTCTAGCGTAATCGGGTGATTATAAAGGAGTACTACAGGTGTCTCCAAAGGTACTTGTTGGGTTGGCGTATTTGAGATTAGGTTTTGTCACTCCGATTGTCGGAGAGGTATCTCTAGGCCTTCTCGGTAATACACATCACTTAAGCCTTGCAAGCATTACAACTAATGAGTTAGTTGTGAGATGATGTATTACTGAGCGAGTAAAGAGACTTACGGTAGCGAGATTGAACTAGGTATTGGATACCGACGATCGAATCTCGGGTAAGTAACATACCGATGACAAAGGGAACAACGTATGTCGTTATGCGGTTTGACCGATAAAGATCTTCGTAGAATATGTAGGAACCAATATGGGCATCCAGGTTCCGCTATTGGTTATTGACCGAGAATGGTTCTAGGTCATGTCTACATAGTTCTCGAACCCGTAGGGTCCGCACGCTAACGTTTGATGACAGTTCATTATGAGTTTATAAGTATTGATGCACGAAGTTTGTTGAGTCCGGATGTGATCACGGACATGACGAGGAGTCTCGAAATGGTCGAGACATAAAGATTGATATATTGGAAGCCTATGTTTGGACTTGGAAGGGTTCGAGTGAAAGCAGGAATTCTGGAACACCGGGGTTACGGAACCCCGGGGGTATATGGGCCTTCATGGGCCACAAGGGAGAAGAGGAAGGGCCGGCCAGGTGGGCTGCGCCCCCTCCCCTCTAGTCCGAATAGGACAAGGAGAGGCGGCGCCTTCCCTCTTCCCCTCCCAATCCTACTCCAACTAGGACAGGGGAGTCCTACTCCGGTGGGAGTAGGACTCCTCGGCAGCGCCTCCCCTAGGCTGGCCGCACCCCCCTTGGCTCCTTTATATCTGGAGGCAGGGGCACCCCATGACACACAAGTTGATCTCGGATCTTTCCTTAGCCGTGTGCGGTGCCCCTTCCACCATATTCCACTTGGTCATATCGTCATGGAGCTTAAGCGAAGCCTGCGCGGAGAAGTCATATCGTCGCGGAGCTTAAGCGAAGCCCTGCGTCGGTGGAGCATCAACAGCGTCCTGCGCCGTCGTCTTGTGGAACTCATCCCGACACTTTGCTGGATCGGAGTCAGGGATCGTCATCGAGCTGAGCGTGTGCAGAACTCGGAGGTGCCGTCGTTCGGTGCTTGGATCGGTCGGATCGTGAAGGCGTCGACTACATCAACAGCGTTGTTATAACGCTTCGCTTTCGGTCTCACGAGTGCGTGGACGGACACTCTCCCCTCTCGTTGCTATGCCATCACCATGGTCTTGCGTGATCGTAGGAAAATTTTTGAAATTACTACGTTCCCCAACAGTGATGACGGTGATGATGAAGCTACCGGCGCAGGGCTTCGCCTAAGCACTACGACGATATGACTGAGGTGGATTATGGTGGAGGGGGGCACCGCACATGGCTAAGACAATGATCAACTTGTGTGTCTATGGGGTGCCCCCTCCCCCGTATATAAAGGAGTGGAGGGTGGAGGGCCGACCCACTCTATGGCGCGCCCTAGGGGAGTCCTACTCCCACCTTCCAAGTAGGAGTAGGAGAGGAAGGAAGGAGGAGAGAGGGAGGAAGGAAGGGGGCCGGCCCTCTCTGTGGCGCGCCCTAGGAGAGTCCTACTCCCACCGGGAGTAGGATTCCCCCCTTCCAAGTAGGAGTAGGAGAGGAAGGAACGAGGAGAGAGGGAGGAAGGAAAGGGGGGCCGACCCCCCTCCTAATTCGGATTGGGCTTTAGAGGGCGCGCCCCCTTCTAGGCCGCCTCCTCCTCTCTCCCACTAAGGCCCAATAAGGCCCATACACTCCCCGGGGGGTTCCGGTAATCTCCCGGTACTCCGGTAAATGCCCGAACTCACCCGGAACCATTCCGATGTCCAAACATGGCCATCCAATATATCGATATTTATGTCTCGACCATTTTGAGACTCCTCGTCATGTCCGTGATCACATCCGGGACTCTGAACAACCTTCGGTACATCAAAACACACTTACTCATAATACCGATCGTCATAGAACATTAAGCGTGCGGACCCTATGGGTTCGAGAACTATGTAGACATGACCGACACTCATCTCCGGTCAATAACCAATAGCGAAACCTGGATGCTCATATTGATTCCTACATATTCGACGAACATCTTTATCGGTCAAACCGCATAACAACATACGTTGTTCCCTTTGTCATCGTTGTGTTACTTGCCCGAGATTCGATCGTCGGTATCTCAATACCTAGCTCAATCTCGTTACCGGCAAGTCTCTTTACTCGTTCCTTAATGCATCATCCCGCTACTAACTCATTAGGCACATTGCTTGCAAGGCTTGTAGTCATGTGCATTACCGAGAGGGCCCAGAGATACCTCTCTGACAATCAGAGTGACAAATCCTAATCTCGATCTATGCCAACTCAACAAACACCATCGGAGACACCTGTAGAGCACCCTTATAATCACCCAGTTATGTTGTTACGTTTGGTAGCACACAAAGTGTTCCTCCGGTATTCGGGAGTTGCATAATCTCATAGTCATAGGAACATGTATAAGTCATGAAGAAAGCAATAGCAACATACTAAACGATCAAGTGCTAAGCTAACGGAATGGGTCAAGTCAATCACATCATTCTCTAATGATGTGATCCCGTTAATCAAATAACAACTCATGTCTATGGCTAGGAAACTTAACCATCTTTGATTCAACAAGCTAGTCAAGTAGAGGCATACTAGTGACACTCTGTTTGTCTATGTATTCACACATGTACTAAGTTTCCGATTAATACAATTATAGCATGAATAATAAAAATTTATCATGATATAAGGAAATATAAATAACAACTTTATTATTGCCTCTAGGGCATATTTCCTTTAGTCTCCCACTTGCACTAGAGTCAATAATCTAGATTACACAGTAATGATTCTAACACCCATGGAGTCTTGGTGCTGATCATGTTTTGCTCGTGAGAGAGGCTTAGTCAACGGGTCTACAACACTCAGATTCGTATGTATCTTGAAAATCTCTATGTCTCCCTCATTCTTGATTGTGGATGGAATTGAAGCGTCTCTTGATGTGCTTTGTTCTCTTGTGAGATCTGGATTCCTGTGCTAAGGCAATTGCACCAGTATTGTCACAAAAGATTTTCATTGGACCTGATGCAGTAGGTATGGCACCTAGATCGGATATTAACTCCTTCATCTAGACTCCTTCATTTGCTGCTTCCGAAGAAGCTACGTACTCCGCTTCACATGTAGATACCGCCACGATGCTTTGCTTACAACTGCACCAACTTACAGCTCCACCGTTTAATATAAAAACATATCCGGTCTGTACTTAGAGTCATCCGGATCAGTGTCAAAGCTTGCATCGACGTAACCATTTACGACGAGCTCTTTGTCACCTCCATAAACGAGAAACATATCCTTAGTCCTTTTCAGGTATTTCAGGATGTTCTTGACTGCTGTCCAGTGATCCACTCCTGGATTACTTTGGTACCTCCCTGCTAAACTAATAGCAAGGCACACATCAGGTCTAGTACACAGCACTGCATACATGATAGAACCTATGGCTGAATCATAGGGAATGACTTTCATTTTCTCTCTATCTTCTGTAGTGGTCGGGCATTGAGTCTGACTCAACTTCACACCTTGTAACACAGGCAAGA
This sequence comes from Aegilops longissima, assembly GCA_021605205.1. Taxonomy (NCBI): domain Eukaryota; kingdom Viridiplantae; phylum Streptophyta; class Magnoliopsida; order Poales; family Poaceae; genus Aegilops; species Aegilops longissima. Next base: position 284,708,552 of record CM038682.1, read on the forward strand.
ACCCTTTCTTTGCTTGACCCATTTTGAACTTCTTCAAAACTTTATCAAGGTATGTGCTTTGTGAAAGTCCAATTAAGCGTCATGATCTATCTCTATAGATCTTGATGCCTAATATATAAGCAGCTTCACCGAGGTGTTTCATTGAAAAACTCTTATTCAAGTATCCTTTTATGCTATCCAGAAATTCTATATCATTCCCAATCAACAATATGTCATCCACATATAATATTAGAAATGCTATAGAGCTCCCACTCACCTTCTTGTAAATACATGCTTCTCCAAAAGTCTGTATAAAACCATATGCTTTGATCACACTATCAAAACGTTTATTCCAACTCCAAGATGCTTGCACCAGTCCATAAATGGATCGCTGGAGCTTGCACACTTTGTTAGCATCCTTTGGATCGATAAAACCTTCAGGTTGCATCATATACAACTCTTCTTCCAGAAATCCATTCAGGAATGCAGTCTTTACATCCATTCGCCAAATTTCATAATCATAAAATGCAACAATTGCTAACATGATTCGGACGAACTTAAGCATCGCTACGAGTGAGAAGGTCTCATCATAGTCAACTCCTTGAACTTGTCGAAAACCTTTCGCAACAAGTCGAGCTTTGTAGACAGTAACATTACCGTCAGCGTCAGTCTTCTTCTTGAAGATCCATTTATTCTCGATGGCTTGCCGATCATAGGGCAAGTCAACCAAAGTCCACACTTTGTTCTCATACATGGATCCCATCTCAGATTTCATGGCCTCAAGCCATTTCGTGGAATCTGGGCTCATCATCACTTCCTCATAGTTCGTAGGTTCGTCATGGTCAAGTAACATGACCTCCAGAACTGGATTACCGTACCACTCTGGTGCGAATCTTACTCTGGTTGACCTACGAGGTTCAGTAGTAACTTGATCTGAAGTTATATGATCATCATCATTAGCTTCCTCACTAATTGGTGTAGGAGTCACAGGAACTGATTTCTATGATGAACTACTTTCCAATAAGGGAGCAGGTACAGTTACCTCATCAAGTTCTACTTTCCTCCCACGCACTTCTTTCGAGAGAAAATCCTTCTCTAGAAAGGATCCATTCTTAGCAACGAATGTCTTGCCTTCGGATCTATGATAGAAGGTGTACCCAACATTCTCCTTTGGGTATCCTATGAAGATACATTTCTCTGATTTGGGTTCAAGCTTATCAGGTTGAAGCTTTTTCACATAAGCATCGTAGCCCCAAACTTTAAGAAACGACAACTTGGGTTTCTTGCCAAACCATAGTTCATAAGGCGTCGTATCAACGGATTTAGATGGTGCCCTATTTAACATGAATGCAGTCGTTTGTAAAGCATAACCCCAAAACGATAGCGGTAAGTTAGTAAGAGACATCATAGATCGCACCATATCTAGTAAAGTACGATTATGACGTTCAGACACACCATTACGTTGTGGTGTTCTGGGTGGCGTGAGTTGCGAAACTATTCCGCATTGTTTCAAATGAAGACCAAACTTGTAACTCAAATATTCTCCTCCATGATCAGATCGTAGAAACTTTATTTTCTTGTTACGATGATTTTCCACTTCACTATGAAATTCCTTGAACTTTTCAAATGTTTCAGACTTATGTTTCATCAAGTAGATATACCCATATCTGCTCAAATCATCTGTGGAGGTGAGAAAATAATGATACCCGACGCGAGCCTCAATATTCATCGGACCAGATACATCAGTATGTATGATTTCCAAAAAATCTGTTGCTCGCTCCATTGTTCCGTAGAATGGCATTTTAGTCATCTTGCCCATGAGGCACAGTTCGCAAGTATCAAGTGATTCATAATCAAGTGATTCCAAAAGTCCACCAGAATGGAGTTTCTTCATGTACTTTACACCAATATGACCCAAACAGCAGTGCCACAAATAATTTGCACTATCATTATCAACTCTGCATCTTTTGGCTTCAATATTATGAATATGTGTGTCACTACTATCGAGATTCAACAAAAATAGACCACTCCTCAAGGGTGCATGACCATAAAAGCTATTACCCATATAAATAGAACAACCATTATTCTTTGATTTAAATGAATAACTGTCTTGCATCAAACAAGATCCAGATATAATGTTCATGCTTAACGCTGGCACCAAATAACAATTATTCAGGTCTAAACTAATCCCGAAGGTAGATGTAGAGGTAGCGTGCCAACTGCGATCACATCGACTTTGGAACCATTTCCCACGCGCATTGTCACCTCGTCCTTAGCCAATTTTCGCTTAATCCGTAGTCCCTGTTTTGAGTTGCAAATATTAGCAACAGAACCAGTATCAAATACCCAGGCACTACTGTGAGCATTAGTACACATCAATAACATGTATATCACATATACCTTTGTTCACCTTGCCATCCTTCTTATCCGCCAAATACTTGGGGCAGTTCCGCTTCTAGTGACCAGTCCCTTTGAAGTAGAAGCACACAGTCTCAGGCTTAAGTCCAGACTTGGGCTTCTTCACTTGAGCAGCAACTTGTTTGTCGTTCTTCTTGAAGTTCCCGTTCTTCCCTTTACCCTTTTTCTTGAAACTGGTGGTCTTGTTGACCATCAACACTTGATGCTCTTTCTTGATTTCTACCTCCGCAGCCTTTAGCATTGAGAAGAGCTTGGGAATTGTCTTATCCATCCCTTGCATATTATAGTTCATCACGAAACTCTTGTAGCTTGGTGGCAGTGATTGAAGAACTCTGGCAATGACACTATCATCAGGAAGATTAACTCCCAGTTGAATCAAGTGATTGTTATACCCAGTCATTTTGAGTATATTCTCACTGACAGAACTATTCTCCTCCATTTTGCAGCTGTAGGACTTATTGGAGACTTCATATCTCTCAATCCGGGCATTTGCTTGAAATATTAACTTCAACTCCTGGAACATCTCATATGCTCCATGACGTTCAAAACATCGTTGAAGTCCCGGTTCTAAGCCGTAAAGCATGGAACACTGAACTATCGAGTAGTCATCAGCTTTGCTCTGCCAGACATTCATAACATCTGGCGTTGCTCCTGTAGCGGATTCGGCACCTAGCGGTGCTTCCCGGACATAATTCTTTTGTGCAGCAATGAGGATAATCTGCAAGTTACGGACCCAGTCTGTGTAGTTGCTACCATCATGTTTCAACTTAGCTTTCTCTAGGAACGCATTAAAATTCAACGGCACAACAGCACGGGCCATCTATGTACAACAACATAGACATGCAAAATACTATCAGGTACTAAGTTCATGATAAATTAAAGTTCAATTAATCAAATTACTTAAGAACTCCCACTTAGATAGACATCCCTCTAATCATCTAAGTGATCACATGATCCATATCAACTAAACCATGTCCGATCATCACGTGAGATGGAGTAGTTTTCAATGGTGAACATCACTATGTTGATCATATCTACTATATGATTCACGCTCGACCTTTCGGTCTCAGTGTTCCGAGGCCATATCTGCATATCCTAGGCTCGTCAAGTTTAACCCGAGTATTCTACGTGTGCAAAACTGGCTTGTACCCGTTGTATGTGAACGTAGAGCTTATCACACCCGATCATCACGTGGTGTCTCGGCACGACGAACTTTCACAACGGTGCATACTCAGGGAGAACACTTGTACCTTGAAATATAGTGAGAGATCATCTTATAATGCTACCGCTGAACTAAGAAAAATAAGATGCATAAAGGATAAACATCACATGCAATCAATATAAGTGATATGATATGGCCATCATCATCATGTGCCTTTGATCTCCATCTCCAAAGCACCGTCATGATCACCATCGTCACCGGCGCGACACCTTGATCTCCATCGTAGCATCGTTGTCGCCTCGCCAACTATTGCTTCTACGACTATCGCTACCGCTTAGTGATAAAGTGAAGCAATTACATGGCAATTGCATTTCATACAATAAAGCGACAACCATATGGCTCCTGCCAGTTGCCGATAACTCTGTTACAAAACAGGATCATCTCATACAATAAAATTTAGCATCATGTCTTGACCATATCACATCACAACATGCCCTGCAAAAACAAGTTAGACGTCTTCTACTTCTTTGTTGCAAGTTTTACGTGGCTGCTACGGGCTGAGCAAGAACCGTTCTTACCTACGCATCAAAACCACAACGATTTTTCGTCAAGTGTGTTGTTTTGACCTTCAACAAGGACCGGGCGTAGCCATACTCGATTCAACTAAAGTTAGAGAAACTAACACCCGCCAGCCACCTGTGTGCGAAGCACGTCGGTAGAACCAGTCTCGCATAAGCGTACGCGTAATGTCGGTCCCGGCCGCTTCATCCAACATTACCGCTGAATCAAAGTATGACATGCTGGTAATCAGTATGACTATTATCGCCCACAGCTCATTTGTGTTCTACTCGTGCATATAACATCTACGCATAGACTGGCTCGAATGCCACTGTTGGGGAGCGCAGTAATTTCAAAAAAATCCTACGCACACGCAAGATCTATCATGGTGATGCATAGCAACGGGAGGGGAGAGTGTAGTCCATGTACCCACGTAGATCATAAGTGGAAGCGTTATGACAATGCGGTTGATGTAGTCGTACGTCTTCACAATCCGACCGATCCTAGTATCGAAAGTATGGCACCTCCGCGATATGCACACGTTCAACTCGGTGACGTACCACAAACTCTCAATCTAGCTGAGTGTCGACGGAGAGCTTCGTCAGCACGACGGTGATGATGAAGCTACCGACACAGGGCTTCGCCTAAGCACTACGACGATATGACCGAGGTGGATTATGGTGGAGGGGGGCACCGCACACGGCTAAGACAATGATCAACTTGTGTGTCTATGGGGTGCCCCCCTCCCCCGTATATAAAGGAGCGGAGGAGGGGGAGGGCTGGCCCTCTCTATGGGACGCCCTAGGGGAGTCCTACTCCCACCGGGAGTAGGATTACCCCCTTCCAAGTAGGAGTAGGAGAGGAAGGAAGGAGGAGAGAGGGAGGAAGAAAGGGGGCCCGCCCCCCTCGCAATTCGGATTGGGCTTGGGGGGCGCGCCCCCTCCTAGGCCGCCTCCTCCTCTCTCCCACTAAGGTCCAATAAGGCCCATACACTCCCCGGGGGGTTCCGGTAACCTCCCGGTACTCCGGTAAATGCCCGAACTCACCCTCAACCATTCTGATGTCCAAACATAGCCATCCAATATATCGATCTTTATGTCTCGACCATTTCGAGACTCCTCGTCATGTCCGTGATCATATCCGGGACTCCGAACAACCTTTGGTACATCAAAACACATAAACTCATAATACTAATCGCCACAGAACGTTAAGCATGCAGACCCTATGGGTTTGAGAACTGTGTAGACATGACCGACACTCATCTCCGCTCAATAACCAATAGAGGAACCTGGATGCTCATATTGGTTCCTACATAATCTACGAAGATTTTTATTGGTCAAACCGCATAACAACATACGTTGTTCCCTTTTTCATCGGTGTGTTACTTGCCCGAGATTCGATCGTCGGTATCTCAATACCTAGCTCAATCTCGTTACCGGCAAGTCTCTTTACTCGTTCCTTAATGCATCATCCCGCTACTAACTCATTAGGCACATTGCTTGCAAGGCTTGTAGTCATGTGCATTACCGAGAGGGCCCAGAGATACCTCTCCGACAATCGGAGTGACAAATCCTAATCTCGATCTATGCCAACTTAACAAACACCATCGGAGACACATGTAGAGCACCTTTATAATCACCCAGTTACGTTGTGATGTTTGGTAGCACACAAAGTGTTCCTCCGGTATTCGGGAGTTGCATAATCTCATAGTCATAGGAACATGTATAAGTCAGGAAGAAAGCAACAACAACATACTAAACGATCAAGTGCTAAGCTAACAGAATGGGTCAAGTGAATCACATCATTCTCTAATGATGTGATCCTGTTAATCAAATGACAACTCATGTCTATGGCTAGGAAACTTAACCATCTTTGATTCAACGAGCTAGTCAAGTAGAGGCATACTAGTGACACTCTATTTGTCTATGTATTCACACATGTACTAAATTTCTGGTTAACACAATTCTAGCATGAATAATAAACATTTATCATGATATAAGGAAATATAAATAAAAACTTTATTATTGCCTCTAGGGCATATTTCCTTCAGCTATGTACTCCAAAGTTCACTCAGACAAGCATCGATGTTGACAAGAAGAAGTGCATATATTCTTTCGAGTATCAACCGGCGTCAACAAGTTGTCAAACTCCAAGTATTAGGAGAGTGAACACCAAAAATATTGCCTGGCGCATAGCCCAGAAAAACGCAGTCCAGTCTTTGGTCCCAACTTGTGCCTTTTGGTTATTGGCACATGGATGATATTGGCTATGTTGCCTCTTATGTACTCGAAAGTTTACTCATACAAGCATTAATTTTAGCAAGAAGTACCTCCGATTGAACACCATTTACCAGTCTATACCCTAGGTAATTAAAGTTCGTCCATGGATGATATTGGTTGTGATCTCAATCATTTGGTTGCATAAACATACTGAACATATGTATATGTGAATCTTTTTGTGAATTATCTATGAATATTGTCGTGTGATCTATCAATCATTTGGACGCATAGACATGCTGAACTTGTGTATATATGAATCTTTTGAGTTGTTGTTGTGAATGTTGTCTATGAATATGAACGTGTCCCGTGAAACTGAGTTTGATACGAATGTTTACCTGTTCTGTTGTAATTGTGTGTGAACTTGTTAGTATGTCTACTATGGGATTTGTGACGTGTGGGTGTCAATGGCACACCTTCTTCCTGAGAAGAATTGCACCTGCTTTGTTAGGGTAGCATCGGTGCATCAGCTCTTTTTAATATTTTTGCTCTATCTTCCCCCCTCCCCCGCTCAACCCCTGCCGTAATGTTTTTGGCCTCAAAACAAGCATAATGGGCTGCGTTGTTTTTTTGGCTTGATGAAAAACTGAGTGCTGGTTTCTGTAGGTTGGCCCGCCCAGCAAATGGGCTGCTGGTCCACCATGGACTGGGAGGCTAAAAATACAAGTTGTATGGTGCAGATGTAAGTAAAAGAACGCCATCGAGAGTCATCCACTGAAGAAAAACAATCGCGTCTGATGTGCTTCTTCAGTCGGGCCGCCGGCCCCCTCTTTAATCCAGTTCGCTCGGGGATCTAGCTGATACTATCATTTTTCCAGAGGGCAAACAAGTATCAGCTAGGCCTAGGTATGCGTAGCCCACGACATACGGAGACAGTGGTTTCAGCTTATTTTTTGAGGTCCATACCGGCATAGAGGCCTCCCAGCGTAGGTTTTACTTTTTCTTAAAGATCGGCAGCCCAATGTATTTTCTTAATAAAAAGCAGATCTCTGTTCTATTTATCTATATTTAAGAATAATAATGTTGTGTCCAATTTATGTTTTCCCTTCTAACCACATTATATATATTTATATTATTACTATTATTGTATATTTTATACAGACTTATATATATATATACATTATAAAAACATCCCACGTGTTATTAACTTATAAAAGTAAATGTTTAACAGAAGTTGGCAAGGAAAATCCTGGTTTTTTTGACTCACAGGTAGGAAAATACTGGTGATTGCGTACAAAAGCTCGCGAAGATTTTAAGGACCAATGTAATAATAACGCGCTCATTTTTATTTTGAGCAATAACTCGCTAATTTTGTTAATTTTATATATATAAAGTGTGTCGCAATGGTTTATTTTTTGATATTAATTGCTCCTTCTAACCTAACATTACATATAGAACGAGCCCAGCTAATTCGTGTATTTCAACAAAGTGCAAATGGGCTGGGATTTCTTAGAAAACATTAAATGGGCCACATTGATGCGAAATTATTTGTTCACCAAGCCCAGCAAATGGACTGTACATTCTAGAAAACATGGGTTAAATATATGCCACATTTTTGCAGGCTGACATGTGGGACAATAGGTTGAAGCCTACGCAGGGCGTTGTCAACTTGGACAACAAATGATTATGACATCCACGGCCATTGGATTTATATCCAACGGCCGGCATGCACCTTCAATCTCTCGTCTTCTTCCTCCAGCGTCACCGGGACCGCCTGGTCCAGCCTTCGACGGCTAGCGGCTCTGCTTAGAACGCATCACTGCGAACCGCTAACCCACCGCCGGCCAGGCTATCCCTCCACACCTCCACACCTGCTGTTATTCTCCACCGACTGCAGCCCCACGCCGCACCAGAACTAGTTATAACCCTTGTACTCCTCTCAATCTGCGACTCCACTATCGCGTCTTCCCATCTCTGGGTCGCTCCCGTCCGGGGCCTCATCGTCGTCCATTGCCTCGCTGCGCTCGGCACGGCGTGGTCAACAAACGAGAGTCATTGGAAGAGGACTGTACGTGGAGAGCCTGATGGAGGGGACCCATGAGGTCCATGGTCGCACGCAAGGAAAGTTCCTCCGTATTAAGCTAAAAAAATGTTTCCTCCCCCTGATAGCTGGGACCCACTGGTTGTATCTTCGCACGGAAGGAAGTGCCTCCTTGTTATGAGAAAAAAACTATTCCTCCCGTTGAAAGCTGGGACCCATAAGATTTGGTGGCTGACTTGTGGGCCTACTAAGCGGACGTGTACGCAGGGCTTTGTCAACTTAATCAACAAATGATTCTAGCAGCAAGACCGTTGGATGTTAATCCAACAGTCGTGCTCCTTCTTCAACCTCTGTTCTTGCTCCTGTCTCCCGTGGGTGGCAGTGCTGCCGCGCACCCGAACCAGTCAAGTTTCCCACTCCTCTCCATCTGCGACTCCACTGCCGCGTCTTCCCCATCTCCGGGTCGTTCCAGTCTGGGGCCTCATCGTCGTCCACCGGTCTTGGTGCGCTCGGGACGGTGTGGTTAACATGGTCAACAAACGAGAGTCATCGGAAGATGACTGTACATGAGAGGCTGACAGTGGGGACGCACCATGCACATGGACGCATGCATGCAACTGCATCCTTTTTACCCTAAAAATTAATGTTTTCTCCCCCTGACTGCTGGGACCCACCAGCTACATCTTCACACGGAAGGAAGTGTGTCCTTACTACGCCAAAAAGAATGAATACTACCGCTGACAGCTCGGACCCACCAGCTATATCTTCACACGCAAGGAAGTGCCTCCTTATTACGCACAAAAAAATGAATACTCCCCCTGCTAGCTGGGACCCACCATAGTGGGAGGCTGACCTGTGGGCCTATTAAGTTGACGCGGACGGAGGACTTTGTCAACTTAGTCAATATGAATGATTCTATCTCCAGTGATCGTACGATGTCCATTCAACGGCCGTGGTGCTTCTTCAACCTCTGTTCTTCTTGCTCCATCCGCCCAAACAAGCGTCGGCCGTGCCGCCTGCTCCTACCTCTCGTGTACGGATGTGCTGCCACCGCTGGCCATGCCATCCCTCTATACTCACCCACACCTCCTGTTATTCTCCGGCGACGGCAGCCTCTCACCACAGACGAAGCAGTCAACCCACGTACTCCCCTCCGTGTGGGCACCCACTGCCGCATCTTCACCAGCTCCGCGTCGTCCCCTTCCTAGGCCTCGCCGTCGTCCACCGCCTTGGCGCTCTCGGTGCGGCGTGGTCAACATGGTCAAGGAACGACTTCCATCGTAGCAATCTCAGACGCGGAGAGGCCGACAATTGGGTCCACGAAGCAAGGAAGTGCCTCCTTATTACGCGCAAAATAATTATTCCTCCACCTGACAGCAGGGACCCACCGGACAGGCCACCGTATTTTGCAAAAAAACGTTTCCCCCCTGATTGCTGGGACCCACCAGCTACATCTTTGCACGGAAGGAAGTGCCTGACAGTTAGGATCCACCTGTCGAAGCGTGTGTAGCATTGTCATTCTGATCGCGAACGTGTATGTATATACTGGTCGATATAGAGGCACGCACGTGTCGTAGTAGAGGCGCGCACGTAGCATGTACACGTACGTACAGCGGCCAGGGTGCAAGAAAGTAAATACGGCCATGTACGTACATACAGGCGGGGTCTCGAATGCCTACTCGCGCATACGTACGACTATACATGGCTGGGTCGGAACGGAGAAACTGCGTCGTCGTCGTGTTCATGGGGAGGCAACGGAATGCGTCGTGTTCAGCGGGAGACAACAGAACGTGTGCTGTTCATCGGGAGCCAACCGGCTTGGACGGAACAACCCATGGAAACGAGACCTGGCGTACCGCAAAATGGAGGAAATGGCCTTCTGTTCGACCAGCCATGGTCGAAATGGGATCCTGCTCATCGGGAGGGATCTGGCGTACCGCAAAACGGAGGAAACGGACCTCCTATGGTCAAAACGGGGTCCTGTTGATCGGGAGGGGTGTGGCGTACCGCAAAACAGAGGAAACAGACTTGTGTTGGAGTGCTACGGTCGAAACGGTGGTCCTATTCATCGAGAGGGGTGTGACGTACCGCAAAACGGGACTCCACAAGATATTGTTCATCTCCACAGTTGACTGCCTCCATGGGCTACTGTTCATCTACCGTCGACTGCCTCCACGGGCTACTGTTCATCCACCATCGACCTCCTCCAGCCTCCACCTGTGACTGTTCATCTACGAGCTCCTGTTCATCCAGCCTCCACCGCGCACTCCTCCACCGGTTACTGTTCAACCAGCCCTCTCCACGGGGTCCTGTTCAACCACCCCTCCACGGGCTACTGTTCATCCCGCCCTCCACCGGCTACTATTCAACCAGCCCTCCACGGGGTCGTCCTGTTCATCCAGCCCTCCACGGGGTCCTGTTCATCCACCGGCTCGATCGATCGGGGTCCTGTTCATCCAGCGGCAACAGCCTCTACTACCACGGGGTCCTGTTCATCCAACCCACCACCGGGAACTGTTCATCCAAACCCCCCAACAACTCTCACTGCTCATCAAGGAAGGAGGCAACAATGCTCGATCGGCTTCGATTAGTAGCAGATGGCGAATCACTTGGGTTCATTAACGCAAGGATCGATCGATCGCTTCGGGTTTAGTAACGCGTAGCCTACTGATGCAATTGCTCGGGTTGATTAGAGCCCAATGCCTCGCACCTGCACGCGTCGTCAGACGAAAGAGAAACGCGATCGCTCAGCCCCCAACCACCCAATGTAACCGGGAACTTCCCGATATTTTCCGCGCCCTCGCTTCTACCACGGTTTTTTCCGTCATGGACGGCCCAAAGAATGTCATGCAGTTGCGTCTCTGGCCCGCCCAGGACAAAAAGCCCATTTTCTGTCATGATTTTTTGTCATAGAAGTAGGAGCCCACTGAGGGAGTCCTGGATTAGGGGGTCCTCGATAGCCGGACTATATCCTTTGGCCGGACTGTTGGACTATGAAGATACAAGATTGAAGACTTCGTCCCGTGTCCGGGTGGGACTCTCCTTGGTGTGGAAGGCAAGCTTGGCAATTCGGATCTGTAGATCTCCTCCCTTGTAACCGACTCCGTGTAACCCTAGCCCCCTCCTGTGTCTATATAAACCGGAGGGTTTAGTCTCTAGGACACGAACAATCATAATCATAGGCTAGATTCTAGGGTTTAGCCTCTATGATCTCGTGGTAGATCAACTCTTGTAATTCTCATATCATCAAGATCAATCAAGCAGGAAGTAGGGTATTACCTCCAGCGAGAGGGCCCGAACCTGGGTAAACATTGTGTCCCCCGCCTCTTGTTACCATCCGCCTTAGACGCACAGTTCGGGACCCCCTACCCAAGATCCGCCGGTTTTGACACCGACATTGGTGCTTTCATTGAGAGTTCCACTATGCCTCACCATAAGGCTTGATGGCTCCTTCGATCATTGGCAACGATGCGATCCAGGGTGAGATTTTTCTCCCCAGACAGATCTTCATATTCGGCGGCTTCGCACTGCGGGCCAACTCGCTTGGCCATTTGGAGCAGATCGAGAGCTACGCCCCTGGCCGTTAGGTCAGGTTTGGAAGCTTAAACTATACTGGCGACATCCATGGAGACTTGATCTTTGACGGATTCGAGCCCATGTCAGGTGCATCGCACAATCACGACGAGCATTACTTAGCTCTGTCGTCGGACGGTGTTCGGGAGATCACACCTGTGACTACTCTGGCCCTCAACCCGGAGCATATTGCACCGTCCGAGGACGGGTGGATGGACCCCGCCATGGAGGTTGCACACTCAGTGGCGATAGAGCCGAATACTGACTTCACCTCCTATGAGACATGTGTTGCTGGACTCTTGGATTTGTCCCCGGCCACGGGCTCCGAACCGCCTGCGTAAGTGCTTATCGAATCTGATTGGGCACCGATCATGGAGTTTTCCTCCGCGGATATCTTTCAGCACTCGCCCCTGGGCGATGTGCTAAATTCATTAAGGTGTCTCTCCTTGTCAGGAGGCCCTTGGCCGAACTGTGCCCGGCTTGAGTGGGAAGCGGACGACGAAGAAATTCGGCCCCCACCCACCACCCACTTAATAGCCACTGTCGACAATTTAACCGACATGCTTGATTTTGACTCCGAAGACATCGACGGTATGGACGACGATGCAGGAGAGGAACAGGAACCACCGCCCACAGGGCGCTGGACTGCCACCTCATCATATGATACATACATGGTGGACACCCCCAAAGAAAGCGATGGCAATAAGGCAACGGAGGATAATCCCCTCAAGAAGCAATCTAAGCACCGGCGTCATCGGCGCCGCTCTAAGCCCCACCATAGCAAAAGCAGCGATACCGGCCCAAGAAACAATAATGATGCAGATAGTGCCGAAGACGAAGACAATCCCCTCCAGCCAGGCCTCGAGCGGGAGGATGGGCAATCTAGCCCTAAGGAACAGGCAGCAGACGGAGAATCAGAGGATGACAGTTACATGCCTCTCTCCAAAGATGAGGTGAGCCTCGGTGACGAAGAATTTATCGTGCCTGAGGATCCCATCGAATAGGAGCGCTTCAAGCGCCGGCTTGTAGCCACAACAAAAAGCCTGAATAAAAAGCAACAGCAGCTTCAAGCTGACCAAGATCTGCTGGCGGATAGACGGACTGAGGTCCTGGCGGCCGAGGAATACGAACTCGAGCGCCCAACCAAAAGTTACCCAAAGCGCAGGTTGCTACCCCAACTCGAGGAGGAAGCATTAAAGCCTACGCTTCCAGCGTATGATGCGGCTGACCGGCCACCTCGTGGCCGAGACAAAGCGGCATATCAGGCCAAAGTCCAGCCCACACCCCGCCGCCAGTCAAACAAAAATACCAAGGCCCGGGGCAACACGTAGGACCTCCGAGACGTATTGGAAAACAAAGCAGGACATGCAAGATCGATCTACGGATCACGGGGGCGTGCCCAACGCGTGACGACTGTCGGTGTTCTGGGAACGGGGTCCCAGACTTGCTCTGCTGCCCACTGGCGTGGCTAGGCGATGAGGCGTCACGCCCATCTTCATCAACAAAGCAGCCAAGACCCTCGCGAGGGTCCAAGCCTCACGAGGCGGACGACGCAAGACCTCCTCTAGAGTGGCCTAGCTAGGAAGGCTCACGAGGAGTGGAGATATCAAGGCGGGGCAAACCTCACGAGGCTCTCGTGACGTAAGCCATGAGGAATGGTGCCAGGCGGGTGCCAGGGGGCGCCGGTGCGCGTAGCGTCCTTATTTCCTCTTTGGAGCTAAGGAGGCAAGCGCAGGCGAAGAGTACCGAGGCATCAGGCAAAGGTTGCTATATTGGTGCAACAAGACCAACACCAGGACGACGGCAAGGCGGAGGTCATCGTGGAGCCCAAGACGGCGTCACCCCAGAGCTTTTCGCAGGCGAAGACCGCTTTTGTCAGGATAGCTTGTACTAGCTGCCCCCCTTCAAATTTGCCCGCCGTTGTTGGCTCCCTTCCCGCTCGATATTTGGGATGAGGACCAGGGCCTCTATAAATAGGACTAGCCACCACAGCAGTAGGGGACGGATCCTGAACGGATCCAGAACGGGTTGAGATCGAACCCTCACACCACAAGTTCATACGCACAAGAACACCTCGACCTCAGGAGGCTGTTCTTCCCTTGTATTGTTCATCATTAGCCCAAGAGGCAATCCACCGCCGCCACACTGGAGTAGGGTATTACACCACAACGGTGGCCCGAACCAGTATAAACCCCGTGTCTCTTTCTGTGTCGTGAGTTCGTCGAGTCCGTCCGCGAGATCTTAGCGAGCTAGAGCGTAGATCGGTAGGAGGGAAAGACTTCACGCGCACCCCAGTGTTCGAACCTTAAGGGTTTGCCGAAACCCCACATCCGACATTTGGCGCGCCAGGTAGGGGTGCGCTGTAGTTTCCCTTCTGTCGGTTCGTTGCTCCATCGCTCCGTCGTTTCCATGGCGAATGCTCGCCATGCTCGAGCTGAGCGTCGGGCTGCCCTCTCTGCCCGCGTCGCCCAAACGGCTCCCGTAGGCGGGCCACCTCGTTGCTCTCCGTCTCCCGCCGCCAACTCTGCCACCGGCCCGGCGGGGAACGACCAGCAGGCGTCCTCGCTGCATCCTTCAGTGCGGCAGGACGGCCGCATCGCTACTCCATCACTCAACCCCGCTGGTTCTTCGTCTCACGCGCATCGCGCTCCCATGGAGGCACGGGTCGTGCTCCTCGCAGCGAGCGAGCTCCTGCGTTACCGCCCCGTCGACGACCTCTACGAAGAGTGGCTCGACCGCGTCGCCGAGCTCGTCCGCGCCACAGGGGGCTCACCGTTGCCGTCCCACTCTCTGCCTCCCCCTCAACCAGCCGCGAGCGACGGGGCTCATGGCATGCCTCCACCGCCTCAACCCCAAGATGGTGCCTTGGCACCAAGGCGCGCGCCTCCGCGGCGTGATCCACCGTGCCCGGCGCCCGCGCGTGAAGAAAAGAGCTGCCAAGAAATCCCGCGGCCGCGAGAAGCTGCACCGGCGCTCCCCGCGTCACCTCGTCAAGACTGTGCACCGCCCGCAGCGGCGCAGCGCGAACCCCGTCAAGACCAAGCTCCACCCCTGAAGCGGGCCCCGGCAACCACAGCCGGCTGCCGCGCCTTCACCCTCGAGCTGTGTAGCATCACCTGCCCAGGCAAGTTCAAGCCAGACCTGCCTCCTTGCTACGACGGCACCGCCGACTCCGCAGAGTTCCTGCAGCTCTACGAGCTGAGCAATGAAGCAGCCAACGGCGATGAAAAAGTCATGGCGAACTGGTTTCCCATGGCTCTCAAGGATGGGGCCCGCTCTTGGCTCCTGAACCTGCAGCACGGCTCGATCTCCTCCTGGGACGAGATGCGCGACCGCTTCGTCGCCAACTTCCAGGGCACTCGCGACCGCCCACCGGCCGCGGGCGATCTACGCCGCATCAAGCAACAACCGGGAGAAACTCTTCAAAAGTACATCCAGCGCTTCAACAACACCCGCCTCAAGATCCCCAAGGTCACGGACGAGGCCATCATCTCCGCGTTCACTGACGGCGTCCGTGACGTCAAGATGAAGGAAGAGCTGGCTATCCACGAGGAGCTCTGCACCTCTCAGGAGCTGTTCAACTTGGCGACCAAGTGCGCAAGAGCTGAGGAGGGGCGCCTCTCTCTCCTCGAGCTGCCAGCTGCAGTTGCGGAAGAAAAGAAGACCAAGGTTAAGGACGTGAAGCGCAAAGAGGCAGTAGTGCTCGCAGTGGAGCCCGACACCAAGCGAGGCAGAGATCAGTATGGGTCGTCCAAGAACAGCCGACCGTTCTGCGCCTTCCACAACCTGAACACCCACAACACCAGCGACTGCTAGGAGCTCAGAGCCATACGAGAAGGACGCTACGGTCGATGCCCCGAGCACAACGACTAGGGCTATGGCCGCGGAGGAGGATGTGGAGGCGGACGCTGGGATGACCGGGGCCCACGCCAGGAGTGGTGCGACCGGCCTCGTGAGGACCGCTGCCAGGACCAACCTCGCGAGGGTGCCTGGAGGGACCCGCCTCGCGAGGATCGCCCTCAGGGCAACACTGGTCTCCCCCTACTGCCGCCACCAAGAAGGAACAACGACCACCACCAGGACGAGGGGGCTGGGGGCTTCCAGGAGCCGCGTGCGATCGCTTGCATCTTAGGCGGTGCTCAGGCCCCAGCCTCTCAGCGCATCTTCAAACAGTTCGCTCGCGAGGTGAACGCGGTGCTCCCCAAGCTCGAGGCCACGCGCCCGCTCAGGTGGTCTCAGTGCGCCATCACCTTCAACTCAGCAGACCAGCTTAAATGCGCAGCCACCGCGGGCACGCTCCCTATGATGTGCTCCCCAGTCATCAACAATGTGCAAGTCACCAAGACTCTCATTGACGGCAGCGCAGGGCTCAACGTCCTATCTGTCGACACGTTCGACAATCTCCAAGTGCCCTATGAGCAGCTCTAGCCAACCTAGCCTTTCTCAGGAGTGACTGACGGTTCCACCACACTGATAGCGCAAGTCCACCTTCCTGTCACCTTCGGGGAGCGCAAGAACTACCGCACCGAGCTCATCGACTTTGACGTCGCGCACATCCGCCTGCCGTACAATGCCATCCTCGGGTATCCAGCCCTGGCCAAGTTCATGGCAGTCACTCACCACGGCTACAACGTTCTCAAGATGCCAGGAAGCGGAGGGATCATCACGGTCCCATGTGAAGAGAGGGACGTGGTTTTCTCCCTCGAGCGCGCCTTCCAAGCCGCGGCAATCGACGACCCCGATAGCAGAAGTGAAGGCCCTCCGGAGACGATCCCCAAGAAGAAGTTGTCGCCCGTGCAGGACCCCAAGGAGATGGCGCCGCGTCAGGAGCCTCGTCAGGATTAGTGCCCGTTCCAGGGGCGCCTCCCTCCATCACATAGGAAGGCGCGCCCAGCTCCCTCCTCAGGCAGGGCTCGGGGGCTCTCTCCTGGAGGGCCTCAGACCTTGCCAACCTCATGAGGGAGGTGCTTGGGCACCACTTGGAGGCGTGCTTCACGACATGTTTCCCTCAGGAGAACACAGGGCAAGGAGTGCCCACCACCCAGGAGTTCATCAACAAGACCACCCAGGAACTGCAAGAAGCAAGAGCCATGCGCGGCCACAGCCGCTCACGAGGCGCAGCTCCCCATCCAGGCGAGGGTGCTGGGCTGCGTATCTGCGTCGACGTCCCAGGGCTCAACAGGGCCGCATCACGGGAACGCTTCTGGCCATCATGTGTGGGCCGCTGTGAGGGTCCACCACACAGTTACGTTCGCATGCCCTTCGGCTTGCCGAGCATGGCGTCGGCCTATCAGCGCAACGCGCGGCAAATCCTGGCGGCTCAGGAGGCCAGGTCCCACGCCGTTCTGGAGGAGATGGAGACGGTCTTCAGGGAACCTCCTGAGCCCCCAGAACCTCCCAAGTCTCAGGGTCCCGGTGGCTAATGAGGAGTCATTCCTTCAACACGTGGCTTCAGCTACACCAACTCTACTTCGTCTACAGAACCAGGTGACATCTTCCAAGTTCGTTTAAGCTGGGAGCGCCCCTCGAGCAGCATTATTCCCAGGCCGCACGGGTCCGTCCCTATTGCATGTATCCCTTTTGTTTAAAGCCTTTAGCTTACCTTGTTGGGGGCGCCCCTCGGGCTGCATCATCCCCAAGCCGCTTCGGCCAGACCCAGTGGCATGTATCTTCCTGCATTTATCCAAGTCGATCTGCTCTTTATGCCTAACCTGCCGACGGCTATCGCCTGCTCGGTCGTCGCCTCCCCCTGGGCCTTCACACAGGCACGACACTGGTGCATGGGTCCGTCCCTGCCACAACCGACAAATCTGAGTGGTCGAGTTCTGGCTCGCGGCACGCGCCGTGCACGTCACCTCACGAGGCCCTCGGTGCCTTTGCCTCACCCAGAGCAACCAGCAGCAGGCTAACAGCTGTAACAGTCAACCATGTTTCTTCTTGTGCCTGTTCACAGGAGTCCCAGGGGAAGGAAGGCGCTAGCCGGGTACTCCTGGTTGTCCCTGACTATGAGGCCCAAGACGGCGTCCAATTCATCACCAGGCAGATCCCCCGGCCTCAGGCGGGCCTTGTTCTCCTTTTCGTCAAGCTCCTAGAGAGGGCACGCGTGTGCCTGGAGTGGGGCAACCCGCAGCATCAAGAATTCCCTCAAGAGCATCGCCTCCATTACCTTGGCCGTCCTCGCGTTGCCCGGCCTCAGGTCGGTCATCATCTGCCCCAACACCAGTGATGCCCGCTCCTCGACAAGCTCCGCCTTGGGCCACCCCTCGTTGGGAGGAGGCGCCGCTGTGGGCAACTCCAGACGCGGGTCGGCGCGCCGAGCATCCATCATGACCCATTTGGATCGGATGTTGTCGGCCCTCTTCCCGGTGCTCGAAATCGAGTTGGCCGTGCCGCAGGCGACGAAATTGGTGCATTAGGTGATATGCTCGCCGGTGACGCGGAGGAAGCGGAAATGGCGCAAGAGCGCCACGGACGGCATGACGCCCAGGTATGCCTCACAGTAGTAGGCGAAGATGGATAGGAGGAGGACAGAGTTGGGATGGAGATGCAGCGCCTGCAGCCCGTAGTGGTCGAGGACTTCATAAAAGAAATCAGAGAAGGGAGGAACCAACCCGACGGCTACACCGCTCGAGAAGAAGGGGAAGAAGGTGCTTCCCTCAGGCTCCGGCTCGTCAGAGGTGAGCTGAAGCTCCGTCTTCCCCCACTCATTGCCTTCGCCCGCTGTCAGCAGGCGCACGGAGGCGAGGCTCTTCTCTGTGACGGTGGGCGCCTCAAGGGCCGGCTCATACCAAGCCAGTGTCGAGGAAGCCCTGACCTTGCGCGGCGCCATGGGCGGCAGAAGCAGAGCAAGGGCGGAGCAGATCTGGAGATAGCAACGACGAAGGGCGAGAAAGGGGATCTGGAGCAAGGCAAGGAAGAAGCAATGAAGGAAAGAACTGCCCGTGCCAGCCTTTGTCAGGGCGAGCAGTTGCCGAGGCAGCATGGGGAAGCGGAGGCGCCCACGTCCAATCAACCACCACGCGTCGACAGAGGCCGCAGGCTTTTGGGGCCCGCGGCGCTCTGAAACTTACCCTTGGCTTCGCCGCGAAGCCAAGCCCGAGCGCACCTTGGGCCCGGGGGCTACTGTCGGCGTTCTGGGAACAGCGGTCCCCAGACTTTCCCTGCTTGCCCACGGCATGGCTAGGCAGCAGCGGCACGCCCATCTTCATCAACAAAGCATCCTGCACTGCGCGGGTCCAAGCCTCGCAGGCGGACGATGCAAGACCTCCACTGGAGTGGCCTAGCTAGGCAGGCTCACGAGGAGCGGAGATATCAAGGCGGGGCAAACCTCACGAGGCTCTCGTGACGTAAGCCATGACGAACGGTGCCAGGCGGGCGCCGGTGCGCGCAGCGTCCTTATTTCCTCTTTGGAGCTAAGGAGGCAAGCGTAGGCGAAGAGTACCGAGGCATCAGGCAAAGGTTGCTATATTGGTGCAACAAGACCAAGACCAGGAGGACGGCAAGGCAGAGGTCATCGTGGAGCCCAAGATGGCATCACCCCAGAGCTTTTCGTAGGCGAAGACCGCTTTTGTCAGGATAGCTTGTACTAGCTATCCCCCTTCAAATTTGCCCGCCATTGTTGGCTCCCTTCCCGCTCGATATTTGGGATGAGGACTAGGGCCTCTATAAATAGGACTAGCCACCACAGCAGTAGGGGACGGATCCAGAACGGATCCAGAATGGGTTGAGATCAAACCCTCACACCACAAGTTCATACGCACAAGAACACCTCGACCTCAGGAGGCTGTTCTTCCCTTGTACTGTTCATCATCAGCCCAAGAGGCAATCCACCACCACCACCTTTGGGTAGGGTATTACACCACAGCGTGGCCCAAACCAATATAAACCCGTGTCTCTTTACGTGTTGTGAGTTAAATGTCCGTCCGTCATGAGATCTTAGCGAGCTAGAGCGTAGATCGGTAGGAGGGAAAGACTTCGTGCACACCCTAGTGTTCGAACCTTAAGGGTTTGCCGGAACCCCACATCCGACAACGACGACCGTCACGCCGGATATACTAAAAGCAAATCCGATCGGGCCGAATACAGCAGACAAGACTCGTATGAACTGCATCGTGATATAGCCCGACACAGAGGCGCCGCACACCCCTTATGCTTCACTGATGAAGTAATGGATCACGAATTCCCAGAAGGTTTTAGACCGTGAACATTGAATCATATGATGGTACAACAGACCCCGCGGTATGGATTGAAGATTTCCTCTTCCACATCCACATGGCCCGCGGTGACGATCTACATGCCATCAAGTACCTCCCATTTGAAACTCAAAGGACCTGCTCGGCATTGGCTCAATAGCCTGCCGGCAAACTCCATTGGAAGTTGGGAGAATTTGGAGAACGCATTCCTTGACAACTTCCAGGGCACTTATGTGCGACCACCGGATGCCGATGACTTGAGTCACATAACCCAACAGCCAGGGGAATCAGTCAGGAAATTCTGGACTCGGTTCCTAACTAAAAAGAACCAAATTGTCGACTGTCTGGATGCCGAGGCCTTAGCGGCATTTAAGCATAACATCCGCGACGAGTGGCTCGCCCGACACCTCGGCCAAGAAAAGCCAAAGTCCATGGCAGCCCTCACGACACTCATGACCCACTTTTGTGCAGGCGAGGATAGCTGGCTGGCTCGCAACAACAACACATCAAGAAACCATGGCAATTCAGATGCCAAAGATAGCAACGGTAGGCCACATCGCAACATACACAAGCGCCGCAACAACGGCGACAACGCCGAAGACACGGCAGTTAATACCGGATTTGGTGGCTCTAAATCCGATCAGCGGAAAAAGCCGTTCAAAAGAAGCAATCCGGGCCCATCCAGCTTGGACCGCATACTCAATCATTCGTGTCAAATTCACGGCACCCTCGATAAACCAGCCAACCACACCAACAGAGAATGTTGGGTGTTCAAACAGGTCGGCAAGTTGAATGCCGAAAACAAGGAAAAGGGGATGCATAGCAACGACAAGGAGGAGCCCCGGCCGCCGAACATAGGAGGACAGAAGAAATTTCCTCCCCAAGTGAAAACGGTAAACATGATATACGCAACCCATATTCCCAAGCGGGAACGGAAGCGTGCACTGAGGGACGTCTATGCGATGGAGCCAGTCGCCCCAAAGTTCAATCCATGGTCTTCTTGCCCGATCACCTTCGATCGCAGGGACAACCCCACCAGTATCCGTTATGGCGGTTCTGCCGCTTTGGTCCTTGACCCCATCATTGACGGATTTCACCTCGCTCGAGTCCTTATGGACGGTGGCAGCAGCCTGAACCTGCTCTATCAGGATACGGTCGCGCAAAATGGGTATAGACCCTCGAGGATCAAACCCACAAAACCACCTTTAAAGGTGTCATCCAGTGTAGAGGCACATTGCACGGGCTCAATCACACCGGAAGTGGTCTTCGGATCTCCGGACAACTTCTGAAGCGAGGAGTTAATCTTTGATATCGTCCCCTTCCGCAGTGGCTATCACGCACTGCTCGGACGTACTGCATTTGCCAGATTCAATGCGGTGCCGCATTATGCATACCTCAAGCTCAAAATACCAGGACCTCGCGGGGTTATAACAGTTAATGGAAACACAGAACGCTCGCTCCGCACGGAGGAGCACACTGCGGCCCTCGCAGCAGAGGCGCAAAGCAGCCTTATGAGGCAAACTGCCAATTCGGCAAAGAAGACCCTGGACACCTTCAAGCGAGTCCGGAGTACCTTGCAAGAGGATCTCCAGACACGTTTAGATCTCGCCTAGCAACTCTGCCTCCATCCTGGTCCCAGTCAAGCGGCGAAATTTGCGCCATGCATACATAATAATGCATGCAAGATACCATGGGCATAGGCGGAGGCACGACCATGGCACGGCCCACAATGCGGCTCAACCGCTTCAAGACCCGTATACCTTTAACATTTTCTTCCTTTCAGGCCCCTATTCTCTGAAGGCCCTCCCCGATCGACTGATTATCAGACCATCATGGGAAGGAAACACCAAGGAAGCAAGAAGCTTTGACGTACAAGGGAATCCTCAGGTGGTCTCTGATAACGATCGATATACCTGTTTTGCATACCCACATGCAGCTTGCCCTTGGATAGGACATGTCAAATAGTCCTATTTTTTACTGATTGCTCTACATGTATGCATACGCTTTGACGTATCATTTAAATAACAATGTACATCATTAGCTCATTATTGCATTCCTTTATCTTTTTTCCTATCTACTTATTTACAACAAATCGCACCCGTACATTCTGATACGTCCAGTGTGCCAGGGGCTTCAGTGTACCCCATAACACGGCATGAAAAGTCCGAACACTTTCGACAGTGCGGCACCCTGAACTTATATCAATATATGCATCAGCTCCGAATCATGTCTTGGGTCAATAGTTGGGTTTTTCTGGCTCCCATGTTTTGGTACCTTACGTTCCGCTATATCGGCTAAGGTAGCACTGGGATAACTACTGTGATTGTGTCCCGGTTCTTTCAGACGAGCACCTCAGTAGAGAAAGCCGAAAACTGATTGTCATGATGAGGTAAGAGCTGGTCGCTGTTCGAGAGGTCTCAAATCCTTAAAGATTTTTTCTGCTTCGGGCGAGGAATCGGCCTTGTTCGATGTAGGCGTATATAGCGCCCCAAGTTCGGCCTTCCAAATACTAAGAGCTTTGCCAAAATTTAAAATTGTAGACTTCTATGGCTAAGTGAGAAGTGATAAAGCTTTTTAGTCCGATTGCCTGGTTCGTTGTGCTGAACACCTCCTTCGGAGGACCCAAAACTGGGATAAAGAGTGATCAGGTTTATCCCGAACACCTCAGTACTAGTTACATGGGGGCAAAAGCCGACGACTAGCCAACTCTAAAATTTTATAAACGACCGCACAGAAGGTAATATTTTAAATTAACAAGCGTTACATAACGCACATGAACTCGTTTCACATTATAGGGTCACATGAGTACATTCATTCAAATATTACATCCTTAGCACATTCCTCCGCCACAAGGCGAGCACCCTTCAGGACACTGTCATAATACTTTTCAGGGTGGCGACGCTCCTTGCCCTCCGGCGGCCCCTCCTTCACCAGATTTTCAGCGTCCATCTTCGCCCAGTGCACTTTCGCCCGGGCAAAGGCCCTACTCGCACCCTCAATGCAGACGAACCGCTTTATGACTTCAAACCGTGGGCAGGCGTTCACAAGCCGCCTTTACCGGGCGAAATAGCTGCCGAGCGAGGCTCGCCAGCCACATCGGACTATGAGACCCTTCATGGCCAGTTCGGCCGCCTTGTGAAGCTCGGCCAGTTGCTTCAACTGGTCGCTCAAGGGCATCGGATGTTCGGTCCCAGTATACTGAGACCAGAACAACTTCTCTGTCGTGCTCCCTTCCTCGGCCCGATAGAACTCCACGGCATTCTACACACCGCTAGGTAGATCTGCTAACGCTCCTGGAGAGCTCCGAATTCGGGTAAGTAAAAGGAAAGTTTCCTTCACATGCTTGCTTTGCATAATGAATGCCTTACTCGCCGCTATCTTCTTAACCGCCTCAATTTCCTGGAGGACCTTCTGGGCTTCGGCCTTGGCATTTTGTGCGTTCTCGAGGGCCTTTGCAATTTCGGACCCTTGTGTCTTAGAGTCACGCTCCAAGGACAAATACTTCTTGACAAAGTCCTGGAGCTCTTGCTGCACCTCGCCGACTCGGGCCTCTTGCTTCTCGCGCTCGGCACGCTCCTTGGCCGCTTTGCCTTCGGCCTCGGACAGCGCCTTCTTCAGGGCCGCCACTTCGGTCGTGGTATCTAGCAAAATTAATGACGATCCTGTGATCTAACAACCATCTTCCTTTTTTATCAATAGACAGACGGGGTATTACTTACCTTTGTTCTCTTCGAGCTGCCTCTTG
The DNA here is from genome assembly GCA_021605205.1 of Aegilops longissima. Taxonomy (NCBI): domain Eukaryota; kingdom Viridiplantae; phylum Streptophyta; class Magnoliopsida; order Poales; family Poaceae; genus Aegilops; species Aegilops longissima. The sequence continues at coordinate 284,732,436 of CM038682.1, forward strand.
GTAAGGCCGAGCTCTTCCTCGGACTACTCAAGGTCCCGCTTCAGTGCGGTGACCTCCGCCGTGCGAGCGGCAGCGGCCAGCAGCGAAGCCTGCTTATTCACATAGACACATTATGATTAGACTCCTGTGATTATTATTTGGTCCTCTGTTCGGCCTTTCTTTGCGAACACCAAACAGAGCATCAAGGGCTACTATCTATGTTGTAAGATTTTCTCATAATTTGATTACTTACCTCAAAGCCTGTTAGGAGGCTGGCACAGGCTTCAGTCAGTCCGCTTTTGGCGGAGCGAACCTTCTTGACCACCGCACTCATGATAGTGCGGTGCTCTTCGTCAATGGAAGCGCCGCGAAGCGCTTCCAGCAAATTGTCCGATGCCTCTGGATGGACAAAGGCCATCGGCACAAATGACTGGCCCCCCTTTGCGAGGGGTCGCCTGGCAGAATCCGGAACCACTGGAGGTACCGGCGCAGTATTCGGCTGGGGGCTAGACTTGCTGCTCCCGGCATTAGTGCCCATGGGAGTCTTGCCCCTCCTGTGCCCAGCGTCTGGAATGTCGCCTTGGGGCGCCTCCAGAACTGTCTCCCCTTGGTTCATTGCCCTTTGAGACAACACCTCGACGTCGTCCGTAGGGCGGGGGGAGGAGGCGGTCGGGAGTGAATTGTTGTTCATCTCTGACTGGCCCAAAGACTCATCCGAAGAGGATACGTCGATATGGGCTTTGCATGGGCTGCATGATCATGTTTGGCATGATAATAAGCAATAAAATAAAGCATACCAAGAACTCTTATGGTATCCGGATACTCACGACTTCGCCAGGGGCTTGTCCCTGGGTAACCACTCCTCGTCGCTGAAAGCGGCCGTTGTGGAGCAGTCCGGAAGGAGAGTCCTTCCCTCCTTGGACCCTTCGGCCTCCCCAGATGGGGCGGCCTTCCTTTTCTTGTCTCCCCCGGCTGGGGGGAGAACTTTCCTCCTCCTCCTCGTTTTCGTGGGAGGAGGGCGCCTCGGTGTTATCGGACGATGAGTCCGATACAACCTTGCGCCGGAGACCTTTCCTGGTCCCCGTGGCCTTCTTCTTGGCCTTCTTCTCCGGTGCCTCATAGGGTGCCGGAACCAGCATCTCCATTAAGAGAGCCCTTGATGGATCTTCGGGCAGTGGGGCCGGACAATCGATCCGCTCCGCTGTCGCGACCCAGTCCTGTTAAATGGCGTGGAGGCTTAGATCCCTCACATGATTGTACTGGGGAAAGAAACATCTTATGAGATACAAGGAGCTTACCGGATTGGCATGGCGCTTCGCGCTGAGTCCGCGATCCTCGGTAAGGGGAGGAGGTACCTCGGCGGACTTGAACAACACCTTCCAGATGCCTTGGTGCGTCCTGTCAAAGAGCTCTCGCAACGTCTGGTGCTTAGCCGGGTTGAACTCCCACAAATTAAATGCCCGTCTTTGACACGGGAGGATCCGGCGGAAGAGCATGACTTGAACCACGTTGACATGCTTGATCTTCTTGCTTATCATGTTTTCGACGCAGTTCTGGAGTTCGGTCAGCTCCACCGATGAACCCCAGGATAGGTGTAACGCCCTCGACGCGGCTATATCTCCCACGTGTCGAGGCACGACTTAGAGGCATAACCGCATTGAAAGCAATGTCGCAAGTGAGGTAATCTTCACACAACCCATGTAATACATAAGGGAAAAAGATACATAGTTGGCTTACGATGCCACTTCACACAATACATAAATAAACATCCAACATTCAGAGTACACTCAAGGTCCGACTACGGAACCAAAATAAAAAAAGATACCCCAAATGCTACACAGATCCCGATCGTCCCAACTGGGCTCCACTCTGATCATCGGGAAAAGACACATAGTAACGACCACGTTCCTCGTCGAACTCCCACTTGAGCTCGGTTCGTCACCTGCACCGCATCGTCGGCACCTGCAACTGTTTTGGTAGAATCTGTGAGTCACGGGGACTCGGGAATCTCACACCAGCGAGATCAAGACTATTTAAGCTTATAGGAAGGACAGAGTTGTAAGGTGGAGCTGCAGCAGCGACTAGCATATATGGTGGCTACATCGCAAAAGAGAGCGAGAAGAGGAGCAAAGCACGGTCGTGAAGCTAGTAGCGATCAAGAAGTGATCCTGAACTACTTCGTCAAACATAACTCCAACACCGTGTTCACTTCCCGGACTCCGCCGAGAAGAGACCATCACGGTTACACACGCGTTGATGGTGTATTTTATTTAAGGTCAACTTCGGTTTTCTACAACCGACATTAACAAATTCCCATCTGCCTCATAACCGCGACACGGCTTTCAAAAGATATTACCTGCGGGTGTCCCAACTTAGCCCATTATAAGCTCTCACGGTCAGCGAAGGATATTCCTTCTACCGGGAAGACCCGATCAATCTCGGAATCCCGGACTACAAGACATTTCGACAGAATAAAACAAGACCAGCAAAGCTGCCCGAATGTGCCGACAAATCCCGATAGGAGCTGCACATATCTCGTTCTCGGGGCACACCGGATAAGCGAAGCGTCTGAGAACCGACGTAATCCAAGTTGCCGAGGAATGGTCCCGACGGTGCTCTAGTTTGGACCAACGCGAAGGAGCACCGCCCGGGGTTTAAATAAAGATGACCCTCGGGCTCGCGAAAACCAGGGGAAAAGGCTTAGGTGGCAAATGGTAAAACCAAAGTTGGGCCTTCTTTGGAGGAGTCTTATTCAAAGCGAACTGTCAAGGGGTCCCATAAATCACCCAACCGTGTAAGAACGCGAAATCAAGGAACATAACACCGGTATGACGGAAACTAGGGTGGCAAGAGTGGAACAAAACACCAGGCATAAGGCCGAGCCTTCCACCCTTTACCAAGTATATAGATGCATTAATTATAGCAGATATATATTGTGATATCCCCAACAAGTAAACATGTTCCAACAAGGAACAATATCTCCATGTTCCAACAAGGAACAAACTTCAACTTCACCTGCAACTAGCAACGCTATAAGAGGGGCTAAGCAAAGCGGTAACATAGCCAATCAACGGTTTGCTAGGAAGGGATGGTTAGGGGCTGACATGGCAACATGGGTGGCATGATAAGCAAGTGATAGGCATCGCAGCATAGGCATAGCAAAAGAGCGAGCATCTAGCATAGCAAAGATAGAAGTGATTTCGAGGGTATGGTCATCTTGCCTGCAATGTTCTCAGAGTTGTCGAAAGCTTGATCCTCGTAAGCGTTCTCAACAGGTTCCTCGTCACGTACTCGTCTCCCGGCTCTACCCAAAGCAAGAACACAAACAAAGGAACCACAATAAATCACGGTGCCATGCACAAGCAACATGATGCAAAACATGACATGATATGCGAGATGTGATATGCAATGCGTATGCGCGCTCCGGAAGGAAAATGATGAAACAGGCATCAACTTGGCAAACCAAGTATGCCACTGGAAAGATGAGATGATTTCGGTTGAAATCGATATAAAGATCACCGGAATCGGATGCACGGTTTGCAAATGACAAGCAAAACAAGAATGGCACAAATCTGCCATTAACAGCATGATACCACTTAGCAAGCAACAAGAAATTAAGCTACTGCACCCAAACGTGCCAACAAAGTATATGGCAGTGATCTACTCAAGATGCTTGACAAAAGATGAACACTGAGCTACGGCTAAATCAGATCATAACAGGTCCAAACAAGCATGGCAAAAGTGCACAAAATATCAGGCTGGACATGGCAAAAACAGCATCAGGTAGCAATGTTCAGAGCAGGAAAACAACATGCTACAGGAACTTATAATAGCAAAACAAGGCATGGCATGAATCTACTCAAAGCATAGAACAAAAGTCCCTTACTGACCATAAGCCAAAAAGGATCAGAAAATATAGTAACACCCATGTCAATATCGCAAGTTTCGTTAACAGATTCAGCAACATGGCAGGTCAAAAACAGATAACAAGTAGGCATGTTTAAGAGCTCAAAGCACTCACTACAGAGCCTTACATGATAAATTAAGCATACATACATCAAGAAGACATGGCATAGAAGATATACATGGCAAGAACAACATCATAGCATATACGGATCAACCACAACAACCTTGGCAAAATTGAATAGCATGTAAACAACCTGCCAGGAAACATTTGATAGCAAAAGTAGAGCTCGATTGACTCAAGCTATGTCACTCCATAATTGCAAACAAAGGAATGGATGGATAGAGCAAGACATCTAGAACAAAACATCCTTATTGAAGTATCTCCAAATATGCATAGATCTCTCGGTAGCATCAAGTTAAGATGGCATCAAAATATCAGCTAAACAGGGCTGAAAACAGCAACATCAAGACACCTACTTTGCGTGCTTGTGCTAGTCACCACATAGATCACAAAAATACATGGCATACACCCCTGGAAAGATGGCATGACATATTACAAAACACATGTAGGACTCAAATTCATAGGGTGCACACATCAATCATGGAAAAAATAACAAAAGTGCATGTTTTGTTAAGAAACAGAAACTAACATCACATAGCCTTCTTCCAACAGCATTTCGGGCATCAAGATGAGCTCAAAATAAAATTATGCAATGAGATGAAATGATCTACTCTTTGAGGCGAACATTTTGACATATTATACGCACGAAACGGAGCTACGGGTGCAGAGTTATGATGCGTTGAAAATGCCACGAAATAATTAAGGGAATAAAACTTAGATGAATTTGAGGGGGGGGGGAGAAAGTCAACCCAGCGGGATCTGAGATCCGGATCGGGCGGATCGATCGGGACGGCGGCGGTCTTGGCGGTCTGGAGCTCGCCGGCGAGAGGAGGGAGAGGCGGGTCCGCCGGCCGGAGAGGGGCGCCAGGCCAGCGACAGGTCTGTGGCGGCGAAGTCCGGTGGCCGGGCGCGAGCAAGGCGTGGTGGCGGCGGCGAGCGCGGGCGGCGGCGTGGCGCCGAGGCGCCGGCGTAACGTGGCCGGGCCTTGTGTGTGGGCCTATGTAATCGGGCAGGAGGGACATGCAGCCAGCGGGCCGAACGGCGCTGAGGGACAGATGGCCCAGCGCTGAGTGGCAGGCGCTGGCAGCCAGTTTCGTCGGCGTCGTGGACGCGTCCGTGGCGTGGGGATGAAATTTTAGGGTTTGGGAGGAAGAAGACCCGGATTTGGAATGGGGTTGCTTAAATAGGCATAGAGGAGCTAGGAGAGTCCAAATGAGGTGTAGTTTTCGCCACACGATCGTGATCGAGCGACGGAGAGCATGGAAGTGACTTAGATGGGTTATTGGCCTGTTTTGAAGGGGTGTTGGGCTGCAACTTAAAAGAGGCCTTTGCGAGAGTCACGGTTAACCGTTGGAGTACCAAACGAGCTCAAATGACCCGAAACTTGACCGGTGGTCTACGGTGGTATACCAAGGCCACTTGACAAACCTCGGTCCATTCCGAGAAAGTTTAGTACCGCTCACGGAAAAAGCGTAAAAGGGGCGCCGGGGAGATAGGAGTGCGGATTGCAAAGCGGACAACGGAAAATGCTCGGAATCATGAGGCGAACACGTATGCAAATCGATGCACATGATGACATGATGTAAAATGCATGACATGGACAAAATGCAAAAGGAGAAAACCCAACCACGGAGGGAATATCATATCACAATGCGAAAATGGCAAGAGTTGGAGTTACAAATATGGAAAGTTACGTCCGGGTGTTACAACACTCCACCACTACAAGAGGATCTCGTCCGAGATCTAGGACTGAAAGAACTCCGGATATTCGAACGGAGGTGATCCTCGCGCTCCCAGGTGGCTTCTCGGTCGGAATGGTGTGACCACTTCACTTTCAGGAATTTGATTGACTTGTTGCGAGTCTTGCGCTCGGTTTCTTCAAGAATAGCAACGGGGTGCTCATGATAAGAGAGATCTTCTTGAAGGTCAATCTCTTGAAGTTGATAGTGCGTTCAGAGTCTTGAAGCACTTGCGAAGCTGTGACACGTGAAACACATCGTGCATGTTCGCGAAGTTGGACGGAAGCTCAAGTTGATAGGCGAGATCGCCTCTTTTGCCAATGATCTTGAAAGGACCCACGTATCTAGGGGCAAGCTTCCCTTTGATACCGGCGGACGAGTGCCTTTCATTAGAGAGACGCGAGGTAGACATGGTCTCCGATTTCAAAAGCCACATCACGGTGCTTGTCATCATAATAGCTCTTACCGCGCGATTATGCGGCTTTGAGATTCTCACGAATGACTTTGCACATTTCTTATTCGTGATCAAGTCATTGCCAAGAAGTTGGCGTTCACCTGTCTCGGACCAATTGAGAGGAGTACGGCTTTACGCCATAGAGAATTTCGAATGGGGCCTTGCCGAACTCGCTTGGAAGCTGTTGTTGTAGGAGAACTTCGGCATATGGAAGACAATCTTCCCACTTCATACCGAAAGAAATGACACAAGCCCTGAGCATGTCTTCAAGGATTTGATTGACTCGCTCAACTTGGCCACTTGTTTGAGGATGGAAAGCTGTCTTTGAAACGAATGTTGGTGCCCATGGCCTTCAAAAGAATCCCAAAACTTGGAGGTAAAGATGCTGCCACGGTCAGAAGAGATCACTTGAGGAATGCCGTGCAAGGAGACAATCACGAGGTGTATAGCTCGCCAACTGAGCTGCTGTGATAGATTCTTTGATAGGAAGAAAATGAGCCACTTTAGTAAGCTTGTCAATGACAACGAAGATAGCATCATTTCCATGCTTGGACTTAGGAAATCCAGTCCGAAGTCCATTTCAATATGATCAAACTTCCATTCGGAATAGCAAGAGGTTGGAGGAGACCAGCTGGTCGTTGGTGTTACCTTTCACTCTTCTGCAGACATCACACTCATTCACGAATTGAGCAATTTCTCGCTTCATTCGAGTCCACCAATATGACTGCTTGAGGTCCTGGTACATCTTCGTACTTCCAGGATGAATGGATAGAAGCGAATTGTGTGCCTCGTTCATAATGACTTTTCTCATATCACCCTTAGGAACCACAATCCGGTCCTCAAAGAAAAGAGTGTCTTTGTCATCAACGTGGAAGCACTTGTACTTGGAAATGCCCTTGTCGATACCACGTTTCACCTTTTTCACCATGGTATCCGTGAGTTGAGCCTCACGAATCTGATCTTCCAAAGTAGGAGAGACTATGAGGTTGGCAAGAAAGCCTTGAGGAACAACTTGAAGATTCAGCTTATGGAAAGCTTCACAGAGATCCGGTTGGAAGGGCTTGAGGATTAAACTGTTGCGATAAGCCTTCCTGCTCAAAGCATCTGCAATGACATTGGCCTTGCCGGAGTATATTCAATACTTGGGTTGTACTCTTGAATCATTTCGACCCATCGAGTTTGCCTGAGGTTGAGGTTGGGCTGAGTGAAGATATACTTGAGACTCTTGTGATCGGTGAAAATGTCCACTTTCCTTCCCAACAAGAGATGTCTCCATGTAATCAATGCATGGACAACTGCCGCCAACTCAAGATCGTGAGTGGGGTAGTTCTTTTCGTTGGGCTTCAACTGGCGAGAGGTATAAGCCACAACTCTCTTCTCTTGCATTAACACTGCACCGAGACCTTGAAGAGAAGCATCACAGAAAACTTCGAATGGCTTGGATTCATCAGGAGGAGTCAAGACAGGAGCTGTGACGAGTTTCTCTTTGAGGGTATTGAAAGCAACGTCACACTCAGGAGACCAGACATACTTCACATGCTTCTGGAGGAGGTTGGAAAGAGGCTTTGCAATCTTGGAGAAATTCTCAACGAATCTTCGGCAATAGCTTGCAAGACCAAGAAAACTGCGGAGCTGCTTGACATTCTGAGGAGGTTCCCAATTCACAATTGCAGACACCTTCTCGGGATTAACAGCGATGCCCTTGGCGGAGATGATATGACCAAGGTAAAGCACTTCATCAAGCCAAAATTCACATTTGGAGAACTTCGCATATAATTGATGCTCTCTGAGCTTGTCTAGCACCAATCGCAAATGTTTGGCATGATCCTTCTTATTCTTGGAGAAGACCAAAATATCATCAAGATAGACCAAGACGAATTCATTGGTGTAGGGGTTGAATATGAAGTTCATCATCCGAGAGAATGTTGGAGGAGCATTGACAAGGCGAAAGACATGACAAGATATTCATAAGAACCAAAGCTTGTTCGAATCTTGTCTTGGGAATATCTTGTTCACGAATCTGAATCTGATGATAACCCATACGAAGGTCAAGCTTGGAGAACACTTTAGCACCTTTGAGTTGCTCGAAAAGCTCATTGATGTTGGGAAGTGGATACTTGTTCTTGATTGTCTTCTTATTCAATGGACGGTCATCGACGCAAAGTCGGTCCGTGCCATCCTTCTTCTGGACAAAAAGAACACCACAACCCCAAGGAGATGAACTCTGTCACAGCCCCAGATCAACCCTAGAGCTTGTTCGTAACTAGTAGCATTGCATCCATGCATCATGTCTAAATTTCCTTTAAATTTGAATTGGGGAATTGGAGAGCCCCAGGAATCATTTAAAATAAATGATCAACATTTAAAAATTGCTTCAAATGTTCCGAGGAAATGTTCCTTTTCAGCTTTAAAAAAATATTGGCAAGAATAAAATGCAAACCAATATTTTTGGAGTGACTGAAACATTTATTTTGGGCCTTTGAATTAATTCATTAACTAATTGCATTGGATATGTATATATTATATATAATTAATATATATATGCCCAATAATTCTGGAACATTTTATGTGGTTTGGTATATTTTAGTTCTAGCCACATAATTATTTTCAGGATTTTATAAAATGGTTTAGTATTTTAACTAAACCAAAACAAAATAACAGAAATAGGGAAAACTAAAATAAAGGAGAGAGAGAGGTTACTGTGGCTTACAGGCGCCACTTGGCCTGGCTGTCTTGCGGCTGGCTGGCCCACTGGCCAGCCCAGCCCACCACCGCCACCCTCCTGTCGTCTTCCTCCCAGCGGCCAAGATGGGGGGCGTGTCGGCGCAGCGCCGAGGCCTCCACCTCCTGCTTGCCGTTTCCCCTCTCGCCCTGGACGCGCCACGGAGACGCCCCGAAGCCCCTCGCTCCTCCCCCTCACTCTCTGCTCTCTCCCTCGTCCTCTGCTCCCTCTCCGAGCACACCCGAGCGAAGCTCGTCGCCGTCGTTCGCCGAACCCAAGGCCATCGACCACCCCTCGCCCTGCCACTGAGCCTAGGAGCTCCGCCGTGTCGGCCTTGCCCTCTCCATCGAGATACGCGACGGCCAGAGGCCCTGCTTCGTCACCACTGTCGTCGTCTTCACCGACGGGCACCGGAGATCGCCGGCTTCGATTCAGCGCGTCCAGAGCGTCCCCGACCCCGCCGTTGTCGCTACCAGACCCGCGGTGAGCTCCCGTGCAGAACCCCTTCCTTTCCCCTCGCGTTTGCGAGCTCTAGGCCATAGCTCCGTCGCAGCCGACAGCTCCTCACCGCCGGCCATGGCGCCGCCACGGCCACAGCCCCTGCCGCTCGCGTCGGAGCGTGTCAACATGCTCAGGAGACCCCCAGGAGCCTAACGCGCACATCCACTTGCCCTCCCGTGCATCGTAGCGCCAACCCCGCACTTACCCGAACTCCGGCGCCGCCGCGAGCTCACTTCCGGCGAGCTCCGACCACCCCGCGGCCTCCCACCTGCTCCGTTGGATGCGGACGAGCAAGAGCTATGCCCCGGTGCCCTCGGTAGCGCTAATCCGACGCCTCTAAGCGCAAGTCCGGCGTGCCACCGCCAGTAACACTGTGGTCGCCGCGGCTCATCCCGACGTCTTGGCGTGGCCTCGTTGTTAGGCTCTAATGACCCGGCAATTACCCCTGACCGCTTACATGGGCCCCACGCCTTAATTAATCTTTGTTTATTTTCCATTAAGATTAGTACTAATCTGGTGGACCCCACGTGTCAAGATTGACTTTGACAAGTCGGTGTTGACCGTCCCACTGCCATCCACCCAACCCAGCTACGAGTCATCGACCAGTGGACCCCACTCGTCAGGGTTGACCTGGACCGCGCCCCTTGACCTGCTGACGTCACATCGGCGTCGGTCGACATAATAATCCTTTTCGAATTTAAATAAATCTTAAAAGATTTATTTATTTCGTAAAATACTCTAAACTTCTAAAAATCATATAAATTCAACCGTAACTCGGATGGAAATAATTTATATATGAAAAATGATCAGAAGAATATGAAGAATCTGTTTATGCCATGATCATGCATGTTTGAACAAGTTAACATCACTGAATAGGATGAATCATGATTAGGGTAATTTAGGAAATAGCATTTTGAGTTGGAATTCAACCTTGTTTGAATTCCACCAACTAACTTGGATTATTATTGCATTAGGTGAATTCAGTACCTTAACATGATCATGCATCATATATGTGCATTGCATTGATTGTGCTCTCTCTTGTTTGCCGGTAATTGTCCCCTCTCGATAGACGATGTACCGACGATGAGTTCGATGACACCGATGAAGAACTATATTATCTTCAGAAGTGCCAGGCAAGCAAAACCCCCTTGTTCATTCCGATACAATCCCACTCTCTCGCTCCTGCTCTATTTTACTGCATTAGGACAACAACGACTCATGTGTTACTTGCTGCGGTAGCTGAACCCCTTGATCCTTTGCATGACCTGTCATTCCACAGTAATTAGATGAAACCCACTAGTATGAGTAGGAATTGTTTGAGCCATGTTGTGCCTACTCATTTATGCTTGTTTGTCATGCCTGCTACTGCTTAGAGTTGAGTCGGGTCTGATTCATCGGGAATGAATTGGAATTGTTATGAACATGTCCTATTGTGTGTGAGCTAAGTGTGTGAACACGATTTGGTAAAGGTAGCGGTGAGAGGCCATGTAGGAGTACATGGTGGGTTGTCTCATTGCAGCCGTCCTCAGGAACTGAGTTCTGTGTTTGTGATCCATGAAACAGTTACTACCACGCATTGGGATCCTTAATTGACCCTCTCGGCTTCTTAACCACCCTTGTCCTCAGTCCGGGAGTTGCAAGTAGTTTCTGGTGTTTGTAGCATGCTGGGGGCCGCACGCAACGCTGACCTTAGGGGTGGGTTGTGTTGCGGTAGGCACCGTGTCCGGTGTGAAAGTGCCCGTTTGGTATCTCGGGAACCCCGCACACATCGTTCGGGGCTGTATGGGAAACCTCGGCGGACTCCTGCGGATGGAACCCGAATAGGCGATAAACCTGGACTAGGGATTTGAGTGTTTAGGTAGGCCGTGGCCGACACCCACGTTGGGCTTCGCTTGAAGGTTGCCGAGTACATGTCGTAAACGCGGTAAGTGGTGAGAGTGTGTGAAGAAGTACACCCCGCAGGGTTTAATATGATCTATTCGAATAGCCGTGTCCACGGAGAAGGACTTCGGGTTGCCTATATCAGTTCATAGACAAGTGAAAGTGGATACTCTAAAATGCATAAAATAAGCGTGAGTGCTATGGATGGCGTTCTCGTGAGGGAGACGGGAGCAGGTCCATAGTGGTGTATTGATATGGTGAATATGTGGACTCGTAGCGCCACCTCAAAAGAGTTGCTTGCAAATCGTAGTTCAGATAGCCACCGAGTCAAAGCTGGCTTGCTGCAGTCAAACTCCACCACCCCTTTTTGATAATGATGCATATGTAGTTAGTTCTCGATGTAAGTCTTGCTGAGTACAATTGTACTCACGTTTGCTTATTTTATGTTTTGCGAGAGACGTCAGTCTCGCTAGTAGTTCCGCTTGGACTTCGACGTTTAGCTTGTTACCTCAGCTACGATCTTGTGCCTCGGCAGGATCTCGGTAGATAGTCGGGCTTCTCAGCCTTTTTCATTTATAGTTATGCGTACTCGCACATGATTAGCTTCCGCTTGTGTTTGACCTGTATGTTTCATTTGTTGGGTCATGAGACCCATGTTTGTAATATCTCGCTCCTCGGAGCCTAATGTATAATATCTGAGTCGTAGAGTTATGTTGTGATGCCACGTCGTATTTGCACATATTGAGCATATTGTGTGTATGTTTGAAATGCTTGGTATGTGTGGGATCCGACAAACTAGTTGTTTATCCTTGGCAGCCTCTCATATGGGGAAATGTAGTCTCGTGCTTCTGAGCGATAGTAGTCCGCTACAGCCCGGTTCACCGAGTCTCGCTAGCCCAAAGACTACTGCTTGGACACTTGATCGGCGGCATGTGTTTCACTTCGTTCCTATGTCCGTCCTTCGGGAAATGTCACGTGGTGTTATTCGAGTCCCGCCTAGCCTGCTACAGCCCGGGATACGGAGTCTGTTAGCCCAGTGCTACAGCCCGAATATATACGTTGATGACCGACATGCTCGATGTGATTCATGTATGCCTGTCCCCATGGGTTAGTGCCGCTTTGGGTTCACGACTAGCCATGTCGGCCCGGGTTCTTTGTCATATGGATGCTAGCGACACTATCATATACGTGAGCCAAAAGACGCAAACGGTCCCGGGCCATGGTAAGGCGACACCCGTGGGAATACCGTGCGTGAGGCCGCAAAGTGATATGATGTGTTACATGCTAGATCGGTGTGACTTAGGATCGGGGTCCTGACAAACTCGGTCTGATCAAACCCAGACGCTCTTGTTCATCGAGCTGCTTCTTCAATTCCTTCAGCTCATCAGGTCCAAGCTTGTATGGACGCTTGCAAACGGGTTCAGTGCCAGGCTCAAGATCGATAACGAATTCAACTGGCCGATGAGGAGGCATACCCGGAAGCTCTTCTGGAAAGACATCTTGGTACTCACAAACGACTGGAATCTGAGAGATAGCATCCAATTCGCCCTTCTCATTGAGAGAAAACAACCGAATGGTTTCATCACGAAGCGCATAGATGATCACATCATTAGAAGAGTGAGTCAATTGAATTTCCACAGCAGCACAATCAAGCTGAGCTTTGTGCGATAAAGCCATCCATCCCGAGAATAAGATCAATATCCGAGTCACCAAGGACAATTGGTTTAGACAGAAATCTATAATCGCCCATCTTGATAGAAACATCCGGACATAATTATTAGCTGTCATTTGCTTACCCGGGACACAATTGATAAGGAACTAGGCAATTCTTGATAACCCAACTCATGCTTAGATGCAAATGGTCTTGAGATGAAACAATGCGATGCACCAAAGATCAAATAAAACTTTTGCAGAATATCATTAACGGAAGATTACCCATTATCACATCGGAAGATTCTCTGCTTGAGCTGCATTCATCATATTGACCTTGGCATGCTTTGGATTATGCTTGACCACTGCATTGCTGGAAGATTTCACAGAGGAGGAGGCGGAAGGCGCCTCTGGTTGAAGCATTTGTTCGCATAGTGACCTTCTGCGACACTTGTTGCAAGTCACCTCACGAGAGCGGACGGTGGTAAGGAGCATTTGACCTTGGAGCTTGAGAATTAGACTTGTTCGATAGCTTGGGTTGGGTGGGTGGGAAGATCCACGGCCACCTGAGTTCTTCTGCGATAAGGCCGACGAAACGGAGGAGGAGGAAGGTAGAAATTCTGCTGCTTAGCTGCCACTTGAGAGGAAGAAGAAGACTGAATCGCATCCCTGATTCTCTTCTTAGAAGCCTCACATTTGAGCTGGGCAGCTTTTTGCTTCAGCCATGTTGTAGAATTCATCATACTTTTCTCGCTCAAAAGCACAAGAGCTAATTGCAGATCTTCTCCGAGACCACCTCTGAATTGATAGATCATACTCTTTTCATCGTGGACGCCTTGCTTAGCAAAGCGAGCGAGTTTTCGAACTGGATATTGTATTGATACACGACATGTTGCCTTGCTTGAGATTGCGGAACTCCTCACGCTTGCTCTCAACAACACTTTTCGAATGTGGTGAGCTCTGAAATCTCGGCGGAACTCATCCTGTAATGACACGACCTCCTCTGGAATCTTTGTATTGTCGGTACCACTCAAAGAGCTTGATCCTTGAGTTGAAACGATGCAAACTTGACAAAGTCCTCAGGTCTGACATTGCTACATTCAAAATGCTTGCAGATGTCCACAAGCCAATCGTCAGCGTCTGTAGCCTCGACACAGAAACTGAAAGACTTCGGCTGATTAGCGAGGAACTGACTGAGAGTAGCAAAGTGCTGCTGATTGTTGCCTTGACCTTGATTTCCTTGACTGCCTTGCCCTTGAGTACGCTCTTGCAAGAGCTGCAAAATCATCTGAGCATTGGCATTGGTGGCTGCCATGATAGCTTGCCAGGCCTCCGGAGGCGGAGGTGGAGGTGGAGGGTTTGACTGATTCCCATCATTACGTTCCGGATTCAGACGCGTTGGCGGAGCCATCCTGAAGAGGGTGACATCCGTTAGCACTTTGATAGACAAATAGTCAAGTAGAATCAACGGATAGAAATTGCAACATATAGTCTTCACAATAAACATTCGAACAAGAATGAACGAATGAATTCCAAAGTTAACATCACACGTCCATTAAGGTGAGAAGCCACTTGATTAAGGGTTGATGAAAAATAATTAACAAGGTACGACTGGAACAAATAAGTGGTAAGGATTACCCAATCACAAACCAAATATCTGCGGGAAGAAATGCTAGGAGCTACTTGAATCCCACCTATAAACTCCCGAAACTTTCTGGTTATGCAATCTGGTGTTGGGGATACAGGGGACACAAAATATATCACCCAAACTAACAATACCTAGATCCAGCTGTATCCATCCGTCAACACATAACCAAGAAACCTTCGGAAATCGTGTACCTCGACCTTCGAAAAACATCCGTTATACGAGTCATGGCAATACTCCCAAGCTCGCCCCAGTACTGGGTTATCGGGGTTATCTCACCAACAACTGTACAAAAGAGATTTCGATGTCGGTAAAACTCAGTATTCCAGAATCTGCAACGATAAAATTGTGACGACAAAGACCTCGGAGCTCAACTCCCCGGACACCGCCACAACCCCTAAATGTCGAGGCACCAAGAACAATGTTCTCGTCACAAAACCATCAAACGATTCCAAGATACCCGCGTGATCCTAAAAAAATTTAGTGAAATTTGAGGAGAGGAGAGTCAAAACTTCTCGTCAGAGACCTCACAGAGCGACGAAGGGACTGGGAGTAAAAGAATCCTACTCTCGATATATATAATCCTAAGACTCAAAACATTTTCCATTCTAGACTCAACAACGCCAAACAAACAATCAAGTAGGGGGCTCCTAAGTCGGGAAGGCTCGATTACCAACTTAGTAACCCTCGATGCGGCTATATCTCCCACGTGTCGAGGCACGACTTAGAGGCATAACCGCATTGAAAGCAATGTCGCAAGTGAGGTAATCTTCACACAACCCATGTAATACATAAGGAAAAAGATACATAGTTGGCTTACAATGCCACTTCACATAATACATAAATAAACATCCAACATTCAGAGTACACTCAAGGTCCGACTACGGAACCAAAATAAAAGAAGATACCCCAAATGCTACACAGATCCCCGATCGTCCCAACTGGCTCCACTCATCGATCATCGGGAAAAGACACATAGTAACGACCACGTTCCTCGTCGAACTCCCACTTGAGCTCGGTTCGTCCACCTGACCGCATCGCCGGCACTGCAACTGTTTTGGTAGAATCATGAGTCACGGGACTCAGCAATCTCACACCCGCGAGATCAAGACTATTTAAGCTTATAGGAAGGACAGAGTTGTAAGGTGGAGCTGCAGCAAGCGACTAGCATATATGGTGGCTACATCGCAAAAGAGAGCGAGAAGAGGAGCAAAGCACGGTCGTGAAGCTAGTAGCGATCAAGAAGTGATCCTGAACTACTTACGTCAAACATAACTCCAACACCGTGTTCACTTCCCGGACTCCGCCGAGAAGAGACCATCACGGTTACACACGCGGTTGATGGTGTATTTTATTTAAGGTCAACTTCGGGTTTTCTACAACCGGACATTAACAAATTCCCATCTGCCTCATAACCGCGGGCACGGCTTTGAAAGATATTACCTGCAGGGTGTCCCAACTTAGCCCATTATAAGCTCTCACGGTCAACGAAGGATATTCCTTCTACCGGAAGACCCGATCAATCTTGGAATCCCGGACTACAAGACATTTCGACAGCAATAAAACAAGACCAGCAAAGCCGCCCGAATGTGCCGACAAATCCCGATAGGAGCTGCACATATCTCGTTCTCGTGGCACACCGGATAAGCGAAGCGTCAGAACCGACGTAATCCAAGTTGCCGAGGAATGGTCCCGACGGTGCTCTAGTTTGGACCAACGTCAAGGAGCACCGCCCGGGGTTTAAATAAAGATGACCCTCGCTCGCGAAAACCGGGGAAAAGGCTTAGGTGGCAAATGGTAAAACCAAAGTTGGGCCTTCTGGAGGAGTCTTATTCAAAGCGAACTGTCAAGGGGTCCCATAAATCACCCAACCGTAAGGAACGCGAAATCAAGGAACATAACACCGGTATGACGGAAACTAGGGTGGCAAGAGTGGAACAAAACACCAGGCATAAGGCCGAGCCTTCCACCCTTTACCAAGTATATAGATGCATTAATTATAGCAGATATATATTGTGATATCCTTAACAAGTAAATATGTTCCAACAAGGAACAACATCTCCATGTTCCAACAAGGAACAAACTTCAACTTCACCTGCAACTAGCAACGCTATAAGAGGGGCTGAGCAAAGCGGTAACATAGCCAATCAACGGTTTGCTAGGAAGGGATGGTTAGGGGCTGACATGGCAACATGGGTGGCATGATAAGCAAGTGATAGGCATCGCAGCATAGGCATAGCAAAAGAGCGAGCATCTAGCATAGCAAAGATAGAAGTGATTTCGAGGGTATGGTCATCTTGCCTCCAATGTTCTCAGAGTTGTCGAAAGCTTGATCCTCGTAAGCGTTCACAACAGGTTCCTCGTTCACGTACTCGTCTCCCGGCTCTACCCAAATCAAGAACACAAACAAAGGAACCACAATAAATCACGGTGCCATGCACAAGCAACATGATGCAAAACATGACATGATATGCGAGATGTGATATGCAATGCGTATCTGGCGCTCGGAAGGAAAATGATGAACCAGGCATCAACTTGGCAAACCAAGTATGCCACTGGAAAGATGAGATGATTTCGTTGAAATCGATATAAAGATCACCGAATCGGATGCACGGTTTGCAAATGACAAGCAAAACAAGAATGGCACAAATCTGCCATTAACAAATGATACCACTTAGCAAGCAACAAGAAATTAAGCTACTGCACCCAAACGTACCAACAAAGTATATGGCAGTGATCTACTCAAGATGCTTGACAAAAGATGAACACTGAGCTACGGCTAAATCACATCATAACAGGTCCAAACAAGCATGGCAAAAGTGCACAAAATATCAGGCTGGACATGGCAAAAACAGCATCAGGTATCAATGTTCAGAGCAGGAAAACAACATGCTACAGGAACTTATAATGGCAAAACAAGGCATGGCATGAATCTACTCAAAGCATAGAACAAAAGTCCCTTACTGACCATAAGCCAAAAAGGATCAGAAAATATAGTAACACCCATGTCAATATCGCAAGTTTCGTTAACAGATTCAGCAACATGGCAGGTCAAAAACAGATAACAAGTAGGCATGTTTAAGAGCTCAAAGCACTCACTACAGAGCCTTACATGATAAACTAGGCATACATACATCAAGAAGACATGGCATAGAAGATATACATGGCAAGAACAACATCATAGCATGTACGGATCAACCACAACAACCTTGGCAAAATTGAATAGCATGTAAACAACCTGCCAGGAAACATTTGATAGCAAAAGTAGAGCTCGATTGACTCAAGCTATGGCACTCCATAATTGCAAACAAAGGCATGGATGGATAGAGAAAGACATGTAGAACAAAACATCCTTATTGAAGTATCTCCAAATATGCATAGATCTCTCGGTAGCATCAAGTTAACATGGCATCAAAATATCAGCTAAACAAGGCTGAAAACAGCAACATCAGGACACCTACTTTGCATGCTTGTGCTAGTCACCACGTAGATCACAAAAATACATGGAATACACCCCTGGAAATATGGCATGACATATTACAAAACACATGTAGGACTCAAATTCATAGGGTGCACACATCAATCATGGAAAAAATAACAAAAGTGCATGTTCTGTTAAGAAACAGAAACTAACATCACGTAGCCTCCTTCCAACAGCATTTCGGGCATCAAGATGAGCTCAAAAGAAAATGATGCAATGAGATGAAATGATCTACCCTTCGAGCCGAACATTTTGACATATTATACGCACGAAACGGAGCTACGGGTGCAGAGTTATGATGCGTTGAAAATGCCACGAAATAATTAAAGGAATAAAACTTAGATGAATTTGTGGGGGGGAGAAAGTCAACCCAACGGGATCGAGATCCGGATCGGGCGGATCCGATCGGACGGCGGCGCGGCGGCGGCGCGGAGAGCTCGCCGGGCGAGGAGGAGGAGGGAGGCCGGTCCGCCGGCCGGAGAGGGGGCGCCGCGCCGGGCGATCGCGCGGGCGGGCGCGCGAAGTCCGGTGGCGGGCGGCGGGGCCGGCGTGGCGGCGGCGGCGAGGGCCGGTGGCGGCGGGCGCGGCGGTGGCGGCGTGGCGGCGGGCGGCGGCGTGCGGGCGAAGGCGAGTGTGGCGGCGCGGGCTGGCCGGGTCGGGGAGGGCATGCCAGCGGGCGGCAAGGCGCGCGAGGCGGCGCGGGGACAGGTGGCGACGCTGAGTGGCCGGGCGCGTGGCGGTTTCGTCCGGCGGCGGCGGACGCGTCCGTGGTATGAGGATGAAATTTTAGGGTTTCGGGAGGAAGAAGACCGGATTTGGAATGGGGTTGCTTAAATAGGCATAGAGGGAGCTAGGAGAGTCCAAATGAGGTGTAGTTTTACCACACGATCGTGATCGAACGACGGAGAGCATGGAAGTGACTTAGATGGGTTATTGGGCTGTTTTGAAGGGGTGTTGGGCTGCAACTTAAAAGAGGCCTTTGCGAGAGTGCGGTTAACCGTTGGAGTACCAAACGAGCTCCAAATGACCCGAAACTTGACCGGTGGTCTACCGGTGGTATACCAAGGCCACTTGACAAACCTCGGTCCATTCCGAGAAAGTTTAGTACCCGCTCACGGAAAAACGTAAAAGGGGACGCCGGGGGAGATAGGAGTGCCGGATTGCAAAACGGACAACGGGAAAATGCTCGGAATCATGAGACGAACACGTATGCAAATGCGATGCACATGATGACATGATGTAAAATGCATGACATGGAAAAAATGCAAAAAGGAGAAAAACCCAACCACAGAGGGAATATCATATCACAATGCCGAAAATGGCAAGAGTTGGAGTTACAAATATGGAAAGTTACGTTCGGGGTGTTACAATAGGCCCTTCTCTTTCCAGGAGGTGAGGCACATGGGGATGCCGGATCGAAATTCAGGGGCCGCCACCCAGTTGGTGTCACGCGGCTCGATGATGTAGAACCACCCCGATTGCCACCCCTTTACGGTCTCCACATAGCCTTCAAGCCAGGTGACGTTGGGCATTTTTCCCACCATGGAGCCTCTACACTCCGCTTGCTGGCCGACCACCACCTTCGGTTTAACGTTGAAGGTCTTCGGCCACAGGCCGAAGTGGGGCTTGATGCGGAGGAAGGCCTCGCACACGACGATAAACGCCGAGATGTTGAGGATGAAATTGGGGGCCAGATCATGGAAGTCCAGCCCGTAGTAGAACATGAGCCCGCGAACAAATGGGTGGAGGGGAAATCCCAGCCCACGGATGAAATGGGTAAGGAATACAACCCTTTCGTGGGGTTCGGGGGTGGGGACGATCTGCCCCGCGTCTGGGAGCCGGTGTGCGATATCTGCGGCCAGGTATCCGGCTTCCCGGAGCTTCGTAATGTTCTCCTCCGTAATGGAGGAGACCATCCACTTACCTCCCGCTCCGGACATGTTTGGAGTGGGTTTGCGGATAAAATGCGAACTTGGGCGCTGGAGCTCGAGTGCGCGAGAATGGATGGGCAGGGAAGAAGAAGGCGTCGGTAAAAAGGAGGAGTCCTTGTCCATTTGTAAGGGCGGAAGAAATTGTGCGCCTCCCCACCTGCCTGGTAAACTCACTTATTCCCCAAGCGCCGTGATTAATGGCGCGGTTGGATTACCCACACCCGTATTGATGAGAATCCCGTGATAAGGGGACACGATCTCTGCTTCGACAAGACGTGCCAAGAAAACCGCCTCGCAATATGTGCAGTAGCTGGTTGATAAAAATGGTTCGGATAATGATCGGGCCATGGCGTGATGTCACGTTATGAAAAGTTGTCAGCAGATTAGATTCTTGGAAATATTATACTCTCTACGGTGGTATGTGGAGTTTGTTTTGCAGAGCCATACACTATCCTTGTGTTCGAAATCTTCTATGGAGTATTCGGAGGAAGAACCCGCCTTGCAATGCCGAAGACAATCCGCGCGCCGGACTCATCGTCATTGAAGCCTGTTTCAGGGGCTACTGAGGGAGTCCTGGATTAGGGGGTCCTCGAACAGCCGGACTGTTGGACTATGAAGATACAAGATTGAAGACTTCGTCCCGTGTCCGGGTAGGACTCTCCTTGGTGTGGAAGGCAAGCTTGGCAATTCGGATCTGTAGATCTCCTTCCTTGTAACCGACTCCAGAACCCTAGCCCCTCCTGTCTATATAAACCAAGGGTTTAGTCCGAGGACAAGAACAATCATAATCATAGGCTAGCTTCTAGGGTTTAGCCTCTATGATCTCGTGGTAGATCAACTCTTGTAATACTCATATCATCAAGATCAATCAAGCAGAAGTAGGGTATTACCTCCATCGAGAGGGCCCAACCTGGTAAAATTGTGTCCCCCGCCTCCTGTTACCATCCGCCTTAGACGCACAGTTCGGGACCCCCTACCCGAGATCTGCCGGTTTTGACACCGACACCCACCACATCTATGATGATACCGGTTTTTGTCACAATTATCGTCATAGAAGTGTCATAAGCATGACAGGAAAAAAATCTGTTCGGCCCAAAATGTCACGGATCTGTCTTTTTTGTAGTGAGTGTGTGGTTGTTTGCAACCGAGAGGGAAGGACCCCTAGCACATGGCCAAGAGAGGTCTGACAAACAAGGGAGGGAGGTCGAGAGAGGCGTATGGAGAAAATGTAGGCATGGGGAGAGTGTGTGTTTGTGACAGAGAGATCCCCTAGAGATCATGATGGGACTACATGGGTGGGAGATCGAGTGACAAGGTGTGTGCGCGATTTAAGATACCCCAAGAGATCTCGAGATAGACGTATGGATGGAAGGAGAAAATACGTGTGTTCCTGAAGGATAGTGAGAGATAGTCATACTTAGGGGGGAGTTGATGTCTACTACACAACCTTCTTCTTGTAGACGTTGTTGGGCCTCCAAGTGCAGAGGTTTGTAGGACAGTAGCAAATTTCCTTCAAGTGGATGACCTAAGGTTTATCAATCCGTGGGAGGCGTAGGATGAAGATGGTCTCTCTCAAACAACCCTGCAACCAAATAACAAAGAGTCTCTTGTTTCCCCAACACACCCAATACAATGGTAAATTGTATAGGTGCACTAGTTCGGGAAGAGATGGTGATACAAGTGCAATATGGATGGTAGATAAAGGTTTTTGTAATCTGAAAATATAAAAACAGCAAGGTAGCTAATGATAAAGGTGAGCTTAAACGGTATTGCAATGCTAGGAAACAAGGCCTAGTGTTCATACTTTCACTAGTGCAAGTTCTCTCAACAATAATAACATAATTGGATCATATAACTATCCCTCAACATGCAACAAAGAGTCACTCCAAAATCACTAATAGTGGAGAACAAACGAAGAGATTATGGTAGGGTACGAAACCACCTCAAAGTTATTCTTTCCAATCAATCCATTGGGCTATTCCTATAAGTGTCACAAACAGCCCTAGAGTTCGTACTAGAATAACACCTTAAGACACAAATCAACCAAAACCCTAATGTCACCTAGATACTCCAATGTCACCTCAAGTATCCGTGGGTTTGATTATACGATATGCATCACACAATCTCAGATTCATCTATTCAACCAACACATAGAACCTCAAAGAGTGCCCCAAAGTTTCTACCAGAGAATCAAGACGAAAACGTGTGCCAACCCCTATGCATAAGTTCATGGGCGGAACCCGCAAGTTGATCACCAAACCATACATCAAGTGAATCACGTGATATCCCATTGTCACCACAGATACGCACAGCAAGACATACATCAAGTGTTCTCAAATCATTAAAGACTCAATCCGATCTATTCTGCTCTTTGAAGTTTTTAGGGTATATGGGTATATATAGGAGGAAGAAGTACGTCAAGGGAGCCACGAGGGGCCCATGAGGGTGGAGGGAGCGCCTGGGAGGGAGGGCGCGCCCCCCTGCCTCGTGGCTCCCTCGTTTCTTTCCTGACGTGCACTCCAAGTTTTTCCGGTAGCTTTCCTTCCAAAAATAACTTCTCCAGTTGATTTCATTCTGTTTTGACTCCGTTTGATATTCCTTTTCTTTGAGACACTGAAACAAGGTAAAAAACAGGAACTGGCACTGGGCTCTGGGTCAATAGGTTAGTCCCAAAAGTGATATAGAAGTGTTTAATAAAGCCCATAAACATCCAAGATGGATAGTATAATAGCATGAATACTTCATAAATTATAGATACATTGGAGACGTATCAGCATCCCCAAGCTTAATTCCTGCTCGTCCTCGAGTAGGTAAATGATAAAAGAAATAATTTATGAAGTGTGAATGCTAGCAGGTGCATAAGTTTGATCAATGATTATTTCAATCACCTTTTCTAGCATCATTATATGTCATAACAGTAGCTAAACTCATAAAACTTTTCATGAACAAGTAACAAGCTATTCACATGTTAAAGTATAGATCATAAATTTTCTTGAAAACTAACAAACCGTGTTATTAGTCATCAAACAATTACAATTCATCCTATTTTCAGGAAGAGTCTAGGTTAGAGCTTTAATTTAGCAAACTCCACATACTAAACTATCATTTAGTCTTTCACAATTGCTAACACTCACGCGATATTTATGGGTTCAAAGTTTTAATCAGACACAGAGAAAGATAGGGGCTTATAAATTCGCCTCCCAACCTTTTACCTCAAGGGTAATGTCAACAATAATAGTTCATGATGCCTTACATCCAATTGGATATATATATCAGAATCTTTCCAACACGAGGTGCTTGCCAAAGGATAAAATGAAAAAGGGAAAGGTGAAGATCACCATGACTCTTGCATAAAAGTAAAAGATAGGCCCTTCACAGAGGGAAGCAGGGATTTGCAGAGGTGCCAGAGCTCGAAGCAAAAACAGAGATGAAAATAATTTTGAGAGGTATGCTTTCATTATCAACATAACGACCAAGAGTTCCCAATATCTTCCATACTACATACATTATAGGCGGTTCCCAAACAGAAAGGTAAAGATTTTTACTCCCCCTCCACCAACAATCATCAATCCATGGCTTGCCCGAAACAACGGGTGCCTCCAACTAACATCAAACCCGGGGGAGATTTGTTTGCAATTATTTTTTATTTGATTTTGATCTTTTGATCATGGGACTAGGCATCCCAGTTACTAGCCATTTTCTCGTGAATGATGAGCGGAGTCCACTCATCGTGAGAATAACCCACCTAGCATGGAAGATACTGCTAACCCGTAGTCGCTACATGAGCGATTCGGGCATACAAAACAGATTATTATTTGAAGGTTTAGAGTTTGGCAGATGCAAATTTACTTGGAACGGCAGGTAAATACCGCATATAGGTAGATATGGTGGACACTCATGGAAGAAACTTGGTTCAAGGAGTTTGGATGCACAAGTAGTATCTCTACTTGGTGCAAGGAATTTGGCTAGCATGAGGGGGAAAGGCAAGCTCAACGTGTTAGGCGATCCATGACAATATACTTTATTTCGGATATAAGAAAACATAACCCATTATGTTGTCTTCCTTGTCCAACATCAACCTTTTATCATGTCATATTTTAATGAGTGCTCAAATTACAAAAGATGTCCATAATATTATATTTATATGTGAAACTTCCCTTCAATATTCTTTCATGAATTGTTCAAGTGACCAATACAATGTTTGCTAACCTTCAATCAATTTACCACCTCTACTTCTTATATGTGAAGTCATTACTCCCCATGGGGTAAGCATATGAAACATGTATAATTTCATATTTATGACATTCAAATCATTCAACTATTTACTCAAAGGATATAAGTGAAGCACACGAGTAAATGACAAACTACTCCAAAAAGATATAAGTGAAGATCAATGAGTAGTTAAATAATTATATAGCTATGTGAAGACTCTCTCTCTTTTAAGAATTTCAGATCTTGGTATTTTATTCAAACAGCAAGCAAAGCTAAAGAAAATAAAATGACGCTCCAAGCAAAACACATATCATGTGCTGAATAAAAATATAGCTCCAAGTAAAGTTACCGATGAACGAAGACGAAAGAGGGGATGCCATCCAGGGCATCCCCAAGCTTAGGCTCTTGGTTATCCTTGAATATTACCTTGGGGTGCCTTGGGAATCACCAAGCTTAGGCTCTTGCCACTCCTTATCCCATAGTCCATCGAATCTTTACCCAAAACTTGAAAACTTCACAACACAAAACTTAACAAAAAATCTCGCGAGCTCCGTTAGCGAAAGAAAACAAAACACCACTTCAAGGTACTGTAATGAACTCATTATTTATTTATATTGGTGTTAAACCTACCATATTCCAACTTCTCTATGGTTTATAAACTATTTTACTAGCCATAGACTCATCAAAATAAGCAAACAACACATAGAAAACAGAATCTGTCAAAAACAGAACAGTCTGTAGTAATCTGTAACTAACGCAAACTTCTGGAACTCCAAAAATTCTAAAATAAATTGGTGGACCTGAGGAATTTTTCTAGTAATCTTCTGCAAAAAGAATCAACTAAATAGCACTCTCCAGTAAAGAGTTTTGGCTAATCTCGTGAGCGATAAAGTTTCTGTTTTTTACAGCATGATCATAAAGACTTCACCCAAGCTTTCCC
Organism: Aegilops longissima; assembly: GCA_021605205.1. Classification (NCBI taxonomy): domain Eukaryota; kingdom Viridiplantae; phylum Streptophyta; class Magnoliopsida; order Poales; family Poaceae; genus Aegilops; species Aegilops longissima. Next base: position 284,757,598 of record CM038682.1, read on the forward strand.
AAGGGTTCTACTTGGCACAAACACTAATTAAAACATAAAAACACATCTAAACAGAAGCTAGATGGATTATTTATTAATAAACAGAACCAAAAAGTAAGAAACTAAAATAAAATTGGGTTGCCTCCCAACAAGCGCTATCGTTTAATGCCCCTAGCTAGGCATGATGATTTCAATGATGCTGACATAAAACATAAGAATTGAAACATAAAGAGAGCATCATGAATAATATGACTAGCACATTTAAGCCTAACCCACTTCCTATGCATAGGGATTTTGTGAGCAAACAACTTATGGGAACAAGAATCAACTTGCATAGGAAGGTAAAACAAGCATAACTTCAAAACTTTAAGCACATAGAGAGGAAACTTGATATTATTGCAATTCCTACAAGCATATATTACTCCCTCATAATAATTTTCAGTAGCATCATGAATGAATTCAACAATATAACCAGAACCTAAAGCATTCTTTTCATGATCTACTAGCATAGAAATTTTATTACTCTCCACATAAGCAAAATTCTTCTCATTCGGAATAGTGGGAGTATCATAAGAGACTTGAATACTATAAATTGTTTCCACATTAAAAGAGTAATGTTCAGAGAAACGGTACTCATAATCATGACAAGTTTTATAAATATAATAATCACTACTCTTTATAGCATAAGTTTCATCACAATAATCATCATAAGTAGCAATTTTGTTCTCATCATAATCAATTGAAACCTCTTCCGAAAGAGTGGATACATCACTAAATAAAGTCATGACCTATCCAAATCCACTTTCATAATTATCACAATAAGATTCAACATCCTCCAAAATAGTGGGATCACTACTTCCTAAAGTTGACACTCTTCCAAATCCACTTTCATCAATATAATCATCATAAGTAGGAGGCATGCTATCATTATTATAAATTTGCATATCAAAACTTGGGAGACTAAAAATATCATCTTCATTAATCATAGCATCCCCAAGCTTGGGACAAACATTAATTGCAGCAAATATATTCTCAAATATGTCATCCTCATCATACATAGCTTCCCCAAGCTTGGGCCTTTTCATATCATAAGCATAATCACTCTCATCATTAATAGTATGGATAGCACCAATAGTATAGCAATTATCATATTCTTCCAAGCAAGCGCCAAAAAGATTTTCAAGATCATAAGGAGTATCATTATCTTCCCAATCATAATCATCACAACAAGCAATAGGCGTAACAAGATCATCATCAAGTGCATCATCTTCCACAATTATTTTTGATTCATTTTCATGAGGCACAACAATAATAGGAGCAACATTATTTGGGAGAGATACCTTTTTACCTCTCTTACTTTTTCTTTTCTTCTTCTTCACCACATCATGTGTGGGTTCAATCCTCTTTTTGGAGCTCCTTATTAATGAGATTGGTTGAATAGAAGGCTCCTCCTCATTACCTGATTCATCATAAGAAATAATAGGAGGACATTGGGAAGTCTCTTCCCTTTCATTAGTATTTCCTTCATCTTCTATTTATTTTCTTTTCTTTATGTAATTGGCAATATAAGGATTTTCAATGCAATTCATCGCACAATACATATAAATTTCCACTAGATCAAAGCCAAGACGTTTGTAACGGCCAAATTCTGGAAGATAATTAGTTAAACGTTTCATTTCTTCATAGCCCATAAGCAAATTGAGTTTATTATAATGTGCAAGGGAAATCAAGTCATCACAATTTTTGGACACGATTAGATCATGAAACAATTTGCATCGGATAGCTAAATGACCACTTTCATTGCAAAGTCCAAAAGTACGGCCAAGAAAATTTAAATCTTCAGCACAAACATCTAGCCTTTCTTGCAACAATTTAGTTTCTAAGTGCTTATGCCTCTTGCAATATCTATCTTCCCTATTTGGTGTGTACTTGCAAACCCAATGCACTCCACAAAAATTGACATGTTTATAGGAGAGATTTTCATCATAACTAGTGCAATCATCATTAGTACCATGGATATCCAAGGAGTTCATACTAACAATATTGCAATCATGCTCATCATTCAAAGATTTAGTGCCAAACATTTTAATGCATTCTTCTTCTAACACTCTGGCACAATTTTCCTTTCCATCATACTCACGAAAGATATTAAAAAGATGAAGCATATGAGACAAACTCAATTCCATTTTTTGGTAGTTTTCTTTTATAAACTAAACTAGTGCTAAAACAAGAAACAAAAAGATTCTATTGCAAGATATAAAGATATACCTTCAAGCACTCACCTCCCCGGCAACGGCGCCAGAAAAGAGCTTGATGTCTACTACACAACCTTCTTCTTGTATACGTTGTTGGGCCTCCAAGTGCATAGGTTTGTAAGACAGTAGCAAATTCCCCTCAAGTGGATGACCTAAGGTTTATCAATCCATGGGAGGCATAGGATGAAGAGGGTCTCTCTCAAACAACCTGCAACCAAATAACAAAGAGTCTCTTGTGTCCCCAACACACCCAATACAATGGTAAATTGTATAGGTGCAGTAGTTCGGCGAAGAGATTGTGATACAAGTGCAATATGGATGGTAGATAAAGGTTTTTGTAATCTGAAAATATAAAAACAGCAAGGTAACTAATGCTAAAGGTGAGCGTAAACGGTATTGCAATGCTAGGAAACAAGGCCTAGGGTTCGTACTTTCACTAGTGCAAGTTCTCTCAACAATAATAACATAATTGGATCATATAACTATCCCTCAACATGCAACAAAGAGTCACTCCAAAGTCACTAATAGTGGAGAACAAATGAAGAGATTATGGTAGGGTATGAAACCACCTCAAAGTTATTCTTTCAATCAATCCATTGGGCTATTCCTATAAGTGTCACAAACAGCCCTAGAGTTCGTACTAGAATAACACCTTAAGAGACAAATCAACCAAAACCCTAATGTCACCTAGATACTCCAATGTCACCACAAGTATCCGTGGGTTTGATTATACAATATGCATCACACAATCTCAGATTCATCTATTCAACCAACACATAGAACCTCAAAGAGTGCCCCAAAGTTTCTACCGAAGAATTAGGATGAAAACGTGTGCCAACCCCTATGCATAAGTTCATGGGCGGAACCCACAAGTTGATCACCAAAAGGTACATCAAGTGAATCACGTGATATCCCATTATCACCACAGATACGCACGGCAAGACATACATCAAGTGTTCTCAAATCATTAAAGACTCAATCCGATAAGATTACTTCAAAGGGAAAACTCAATCCATTACAAGAGAGTAGAGGGGGAGAAGCAACATAAGATCCAACTATGATAGCAAAGCTCGCGATACATCAAGAATGTGCCAAATCAAGAACACAAGAGAGAGAGAGATCAAACACATAGCTACTCGTACATACCCTCAGCCTCGAGGGTGAACTACTCCCTCCCCGTCATGGAGAACGCCGGGATGATGAAGATGGCCACCGGGGAGGAATCCCCCCTCCGGCAGGGTGCCGGAACAGGGTCCCAATTGGGTTTTGGTGGCTACAGAGGCTTGCGGCGGCGCAACTCCCGATCTATTCTGCTCTTCGAATTTTTAGGGTATATGGGTATATATAGGAGGAAGAAGTACGTCAGGGGAGCCACGAGGGGCCCACGAGGGTGGAGGGCACGCCTGGGGGGGGGGGGAGGGCGCGCCCCCCTGCCTCGTGGCTCCCTCATTTCTTTCCTGACGTGCACTCCAAGTTTTTCCGGTAGCTTTCCTTCCAAAAATAACTTCTCCAGTTGATTTCATTCTGTTTCGACTCCGTTTGATATTCCTTTTCTTCAAAACACTGAAACAATGTAAAAAACAGGAACTGGCACTGGGCTTTGGGTCAATAGGTTAGTCCCAAAAGTGATATAAAAGTGTTTAATAAAGCCCATAAACATCCAAGATGGATAGTATAATAGCATGAATACTTCATAAATTATAGATACGTGGAGACGTATCAGGAGTGCGTGTGCCTATGATGGAGTGAGAGATTATGGTACTTATAGGGGGGGTGTCACATAGAGAGAGAACAAGGGCGGAGAGTGTTATATGGGTCTACGTAGCGCGAGCAAGATATGTGTATGTGTGTGTCGGCATTCTGGGAACGGGGGTCCCCAGACTTGCCTGCCTGCGGCCTGCGGCGTGGCTCAAAGGAGGCCCAGGACAGCCCATCTTCATCAACGCAAGCTCAAGACCCTCGCGAGGGGCCAAGCCTCGCGGGGCGGACGACCAGGAGCTTCCTCAGGCGTGGCCTCGTCAGGCTGGCTCATGAGGAGGCGGAGAGTTCAAGGCAGGGTACCTCGCGAGGTGCCCATGACGTAAGCCATGACGACCAAGGGCGCCAGTCGGGCGCCAGCCCGCGCAGCGTCTTCCTTTCCTCTTTGGTGCAAAGGGAGTAAGCGCAGGCAAGAGCATCAAGCAAAGGCATCCGTTTCGGTGCAACAAGACCAAGACCAGCCCCAACGGCTGGAATGCGATCATCGTGGAGCCCAAGCAAAGGCCAACACCAGAGCCTTTGGCAGGCGAGGACCAACTTTAGTCAGGATAAGTGTACTCGTTGTTCCCCTTCAAAATGGCCAATTGTTGGCGCCCTTCCCGCTCAATATTTGGGAAGAGGCCCAGGGCCTTCGTCTATATAAGTAGAGCTAGCCACCATAGTAGGCCGGACTCCCCCGAGCAGGCATTTTTGAATCCGAGGAGAGAGAGAGAGAGAGGGACCCGATCCTCAAGCTAGAGCGACGGGACACCACTTAGCAGTTCATCGCTTTCACCAAGAACAGACCCTCGCGAGGCTGTTCTTCCTCGATCTTATTCTTCATCAGCCCCAGAGGCAATCCACCACACCACAAACTAGAGTAGGGTATTACACCACAACGGTGGCCCGAACTAGTATAAATCTCGTGTCTCTTGTGCTGTTCTTCTTAGTAGTTTAGGTCCCTGTGATTCGGCGAGGTATGAGATGGTGGAGGGTTGGATCTCCGCGCGCACCCCAGAGTTCGAACCTTAAGGGTCTGCCGGAACCCGAAATCCGACATTTGGCGCGCCAGGTAGGGGTGCGCCGGGATCTGCCTTTCGTCGCCTCGTTCTTCCCCGACCACCGCAACCATGTCTGATGCTCGTCGGGCTCGCCGAAGCGCCGAGCCGCCCTCGCCTCCCATGTCGCCAGACGGCTCCGCCGGCGAAGCGCCCTCGCTGCTCCCGTCACCGCTGTCAACACCGCCATCGCCCGCGGGAACGAGCAGCAAGCATCGCCCCAAAGACCGTCCCATGAGGCGGGGCGGCCGCACCGCCACGCCGCGCCACCCCGCTGGTTCTTAAATCACGTCGCCCAGCGCCATGGAGGCCCGAGCTGCGCTCATCGCGGCCAACGAGCTCCTGCGCTACCGCCCCGTCGACGACGTCTACGAAGAATGGCTCGACCGCGTCACCGAGCTCGTCCGCACTGCGGGAGGCGACCCCACGGCGTCCGTCTCGCTGCACCGCACCCCGCCCCGCGCGGGCGATGAAGCTCCCGAGGCGCCACCGCCTCCTCCTCAAGACAGCGCCACAGCCCCCAAGCGCGTGGCCTCGGCGAACCTGTTCCGCCAGCGCCGCGCGCAAGAGCAGAGCTGCCAAGAAGTTCTCGCCGCAAGAAGCTGCCCGAGCGCTCCCGCTCCAAAGACGTCAAGACCTGCGCTGCCCCGGCCAAGGCGCGCAGCAGGCCTGCAAGATCAAGCTCTCTTCCGTCCGAGGCCCCAGCTGCCACGGCGGGCTGCCGCGCCTTCACCACCGAGCTGTGCAGCGTCGCGTGCCCGCCAAGTTCAAGCTGACCTGCCTCCGCACGACGGCACGGCTGACCCTTACGGAGTTCCTCCAGCTCTGAAGCTGGGCATCGAGGCTGCCAGCCGGATGAAAAGGTCATGGCAAACTGTATTCCCATGGCGCTCAGGACGGAGCCCGCACTGCTCCTCGATCGGCCCGGCACGATCTCTTCTGGGCCGAGATGCGCACCCGCTTCATCGCCAACTTCCAAGGTACTCGCGACCGCCACCACCGTGAGCGACATGCGTCGAATCAAGCAGCAGCCGGGGAAACCCCAAAAAGTACATCCAGCGCTTCACCAACGCGAGCCTCAAGATCCCCAGGGTAACAGAGGAGGCCATCGTCTCTGCCTTTTCCCACGGCGTGCGCGACGTCAAGATGAAGGAGGAGCTGGCGATGCACGAAGATCTGTGTACCTCCCTGGAGTTGTTCAACTTGGCGACCAAGTGCGCCAGGGCTGAGGAGGGGCGCCTCTCCCTCCTCGAGCTGCCTGCCGCAGGTCCCGAAGAGAAGAAGCCCAAGGCCAAGGACGTGAAGCGCAAGGGGGCTGCCGTGCTCGCGGCCAAACCAGACACCAAGTGAGGCAGAGATCAGCCCGAGTGCTCTAAGGGCAGCCGGTACTGCGTGTACCACAACCTCCACACCCACAACACCAATGAATGTCAAGAGCTCCGGGCCGTGCACGAAGGAAGGGTCGGCAGACGCCCCGAGCGCAGCGACCGGGGCTACGGCCGAGGAGGAGGAAGGAATGCAGGACGCTGGGAAGACCGCGGCCCGCGCCAAGGGTAGCGCGACCAACCTCGCGAGGATCGCTGGCAGGACCCACGTCGCGAGGGGGGCTGGGGGGATCAGCCTCGTGAGGATCATCCGCAAGGGAACGCAGGCCTCGCTCCGCTGCCGCCGCCACCAAGGAGAGTCGAAGACCGCCATCGAGACGAGGGGCTGGGGCTTCGTGAAGCGCTGTGATCACCGCATCCGGGCGGAGCTCAAGCCCCACCTCTCACCGTCTTCAAGCAGTTCGCCGTGAAGTGAATGCAGTCCTCCCAAGCTTGAGTCCACGCGCCTCTCGGGTGGTCGGCGGCGCCATCACGTTCAGCTCAGCGGATCAGCTCAAGTGCGCAGCCACAGCCGGAGTTCTCCCGATGCTTTGCTCCCCAATCATCAACAACGTGTTGGTCACCAAGACCCTCATCGACGGCGGAGCAGGGCTCAACGTCCTGTCCGTGGAGACATTCCACGATCTTCAAGTGCCTTACAGCCAGCTTCAGCCAACCAAGCCCTTCTCCGGAGTCACCGACGGCTCCACGGTCCCGATCGGGCAGGTCCGCCTTCCTGTCACCTTCGGGGCCCGCGACAACTACCACACCGAGCTCATCGACTTCGACGTCGCCCACATTTGCCTGCCGTACAACACCATCCTCGGGTACCCAGCGTTGGCCAAGTTCATGGCCGTGACCCACCATGGCTACAACATCCTCAAGATGCCAGGAAGCGGCGGAGTCATCACGGTGCCTTGTGAAGAGAGATGCAGCAGTGCTCCCCGGAGCGAGCTTTTGAGCCGCATCATTTGGAAGACCTGCACCACAGCAGCAGGATGCCTCCCGAGGCAGCACCCAAGAAGAAGAAGACATCGACCGCCCGGCTCTTCAAGAGATAGGCCCTCGGGGCCCGTGACCGGCCAGGGGAGCCTCCTTCCATCGCATAGGAAAGCGCGCCGCGCCTCCTCGAGCGGGGCTCGGGGCTCTCCCTGGAGGGCCGCCGACCTCGCCAAGGTCTCGAGGGAGGCGCTTGGGCACCACGTGGGGCGTGTTTCAAGCACGCTTCCCACAAGGTGAGCAAGACCAGGAGGACAGAACCCTCAAGAGTTCATCAGCAAGGCCATTCAGAGCTACAGAGTCAAGGGTCATGAGGGGCAGCCGCCGCCTACCACTGTGGCCCCCATCCAGCGAGGATGGTGGGCTGCGCGTCTGCATCGGCATACCAGGGCTCAACCGAGCCGCATCTCAAGAGCGCTCTGCCCTCGCGAGTGGGACGCTATGAGGTCCGCCCCACAGCTACGTGCGCATGCCTTACGGCCGCCAAACGCGGCTGCTGCGCACCAGCGTCTCATGAGGACCGTCCCGAGGCTCAAGAGGTCGCACGCCGCAGCCCTGTGGAGATGGAGATGGCCCATGAGGAGCCGCCGGCGCCCGAGCCTCCCGAGGCCCCTGGCCTGGGGCTCGTGAGGATCGGCTCCGCAGCCCACCGAGTCTGCTACATCAACAACCCTTCATCCCCAACATCACCAGTGACATCTTTAAGTTTTATTTCCGGTGGGGCGCCTTGAGGCGCATTATTCCCGTGCCGCGTGGGTCCGTTCTGCGGCATGTATCCCTTTATTTCATGTCTTTAGCTTATCCTGTTGGGGGCGCCTCGGCTGCATCATCCCCAAGCCGCTCGGGCCAGTCCCAATGGCGTGTATCCTTCATGCGCGCTTCCTTAGGATTATGTTGTCGCTCCACCATGCTTGTTATTTGGTGCCTTCTCCGGTGGCGAAATTTTGCACGTTAAAGGGGGTGCATGAGCATCGCGACTCAGGGCTCCTACCGCTCTCCGCCCTCACCCTCTGGTCTTGTCCATGGCATCGCGACTGGCTTGCCAGCCGACGGCCGAGACCAGCCCGAGAGCCGGACCGAGGACATAGAGTTTCATCATCCAACCCAGCTTGCGCGTTAAAGGGGTGCTGAGCATCGCGACTCGGGGCTCCTACCGCTCTCCGCCCTCACCCTCTGGTCTTGTCCATGGCATCGCGACTGCTTGCTGCTGTGGTGAGACCAGCCGAGAGCCGGGACCCGAGGACGTAGAGTTGCGTCATCTAACCTAGCTTGCGCGTTAAAGGGGGGGTGCCTGAGCATCGCGACTCAGGGATCCTACCGGCTCTCCGACCCTCACCCTCTGGTCTTGTCCATGGCATCGCGACCTGGCTTGCCGGCCGACGGTAGAGACCAGCCCGAGAGCCGGACCAAGACGAGAGCACCGCATCCGCCAAATTTGCAGGAACACACTCAAGATAAGGCCCAGAGCCAGCGCAACCCGCCTTGAGGTAGGGCCTCGTGAGTCCAGCTGGCTGGCTCACGGGTGCCCAAAGACACCTCGCGAGGCCTCTCGCGCCTCTCGAGCAACTAACGGCAGGACTAACAATCGCCACGGCGGGCTCTTGTTCCTTTGTGGTGAACCTGCAGGTCCCTCCAAGGAGCACGAACGACCTCGCCACGCATCTCTCGCCGCCAAGGCACGGACCTGGCGCTGCACCAGAAGCATTGTCCTAAACCCGAGATAAGTCACCTTCCACCCACACTTGTCATCGCAACACCATCCCCACACTCAATGCAACTTCGTGTTAGCAACGTCGCTCTCCTTTCTCACCGAATGGTGGCTGCTTGAGCGCCAAGGGGGACCCCCTGAGCATCGCGACTCAGAGGCTCTTACCGGACCTCGGGCCGCTCACCTCCTGGCCTTGACCACGGCATCGCGACCTGGCATACCAGCGACGGCTGAAGCCGCCTTGGGACTGGGACCTGTCGACGCAGAGCACCAAGCCCTCACGAGGTCTGAAAGGGAGAGACTGAGCTAGAACGGAATGAGCATCCCGCATTGCCTCATAATAAGGATCATATTGACAAACGAAGCTACAAACATCTTACAAGCCCCCGCGGGGTACATTCTTGGCTCTTCATAGGAACAAAAGACGCGAATCCTAAGGAATCCTATCTACAGGGAACACCGCGGCAGACGCCATCATCAACAAGGGCCACCCGGTCCAGAGCCAACCCCATCCAGATCAGGGCGGCGACGACCGACGAGCTCGCCTCGCTCCGGAGCGCGCAGCACGGGGCTCGAGTTGTCGCCGCCGCCTTCTTGGCGTCGCGAAGAGCTCGGGCGGAGTCGCTAGATCCTCCGGCGCCTGTCGCCGAGAAGCTGCCAAGGAGCGGGCGGTTGGCCCGTGTCTCACCACAGCAGACCCCACCACCTCTCCCGGCAGCACTCCAGCCGGCGACCCTCCGCGTCGAAGAGCTTGAAGGACATCGCCAAGCGCCGTCGTGCCAGTGGATCGTGAGGGCGCCTCGTCCCGCAGACCTGGCGACCTCGCCCCACCTCGAGTCATGAAGACCTCGCCTGGGCACCATCGCGACCTCTGCCCGGTCGCGAGGGTGCCGCAGCCGGGCGTCTTGCAGCCAGAGTCCTGGGGCTCCCCTGCCGGACGACGGAGGCGAAGAAAGAAGGAAGGCGAATCCAAGACTTAGGAGGCGCGGCGACGCTGGCACGAACTCCCGGCAGAGCCTCGGCGTGGACTCTGTGGGGAGACGACACCTTCGTGACCCGCCGGCATCGTCGTGGCGCCCGCTCGGGCGCCCGTGTCACCTCCTTCAGGCCACCAATCTGCGCGTACAAGGGAAGAGGAAACCACGGTGGCGGCCGCGACGCACTGAGCACGGGCGCCTCCGCACGCGCTCCTGCCTCGACACCAGAGAGCAAGCCGCTTTGGGGGAGCGAGTCAGATCCTCTTCAGAGCCTTTCCTTCTCTTCCCTGGAGAACCGGCGGATCGGAGCCATGGCAGCCAGACGAGACGAGGAAGAGGAGAAGCAGAAGGATAGACCGGGAGGGCGCACACCGTTCCGTACTTATAGTCGGCGAAAGCCAACCGCCGGCCTCCACGATCACCGATCATCATGACCAACTCTGCATGCAAGGACCTGTCGAATCCGGGCGGTTACCAAGGCGTCGTGGGGGAGCAGGCTCCCACGTCCAATCAACCGCCACGCGGCGCCCAAGGCCGCAGGCTGTTAGGGCCCGCGACGCTTCGCACTTGCCCTTTCGCCTCTCTGCTCGGCCAAGTTCGGGCGTATCAGGCCCGGGGAGCTCTGTCGGCGTTCGGGAATGGGGTCCCAGACTTGCTCGCCGCGCCTGCGGCGTGGCTCAAAGGAGGCCCAGACAGCCCATCTTCATCAACGCAGCTCAAGACCCTCGCGAGGGGCAAGCCTCATGGGCGGACGCACCGAGAGCTTCTCAGCGCGGCCTCGTCAAGCTGGCTCATGAGGAGGCGGAGAGTTCAAGGAGGGTACCTCGCGAGGTGCCCATGACGTAAGCCATGACGACCAAGGGCGCCCGATCGGCGCCAGCCAGCAGCAGCGTCCTCCTTTCCTCTTTGGTGCAAAGGAGCAAGCGCAGCAAGAGCATCAAGCAAAGGCATCCGCTTGATGCAACAAGACCAAGACCAGCCCCAACGGCTGGAATGCGCCATCGTGGAGCCCAAGCAAAGGCCATCACCAGAGCCTTTGGCGGCGAGGATCAACTTTAGTCGATAAGTGTACCATTGCTGTTCCCCTTCAAATGGCCAATTGTTGGCGCCCTTCCCGCCAAGATTTGGGAAGAGGCCCAGGCCTTCGTCATATAAGTAGAGCTAGCCACCATAGTAGGCCGGACTCCCCCGGGCAGGCATTTTGGAATCCGAGGAGAGAGAGAGAGGGACCCGATCCTCAAGCTAGAGCGACGGGACACCACTTAGCAGTTCATCGCTTTCACCAAGAATAGACCCTCGCGAGGCTGTTCTTCCCTGTACTGTTCTTCATCAGCCCCAGAGGCAATCCACCACACCACAAACTAGAGTAGGGTATTACACCACAACGGTGGCCCGAACTAGTATAAATCTCATGTCTCTTGTGTTGTTCTTCTTAGTAGTTTAGGTCCCTGCGATTCGGCGAGGTATGAGACGGTGGAGGGTTGGATCTCCGCGCGCACCCCAGAGTTCGAACCTTAAGGGTCTGCCGGAACCCGAAATCCGACAGTATGAACCAGGGAGATATAAAGTTTGAGAGAGATAGAGGAGCCTCTATATGGCTGAGTGGTGTGTCGAGATAGCTGGGTGGGGGAAGAGATACTCCATCCGTTCGATAATGCATAATTTTTTCAGAAGTCAAAGTTTTGAAACTTTGACCAGGTTTATGCAAATATTATTTATATCTACAATACCAAAGATATATCATACAAAACTACATCTCATGATGAATCTAATGATATATGTTTGTTGTTCTAGATGTAAATGTTTTTCTCCACGTAGCTGGTCAAACTTTCTGAAGTATGACTTTTCAATAAATCTATATGCTATGGACCGAAGAGAGTACCTAAGTCGAGAGAGATCAAGTGCGTGTGAAGGAGAAAGAGTGAGTGTGCAAAAGAATGTGTGTGTGAAAGAGAAAAGGACAACAAACGATAAAATAGAGAGAGAGCATGTTCGTTACTTATGCGAACATATCACGCCTGCATCTCCGAGATAGAAAAGCGAGGCGAGGAGATACACAAAGATAGCTAGTGCGTGATTGTTTGCAATGGAGAGAAACACCCCTATAACACATGTCCAATAGAGGTCTGGCCAACAAGGGACAGAGGTCGAGAGGGACGCATGGAGAAGATGGACGCATAGGGAGGGAGGGAGAGAGGGTGCGTTTGTGATAGAGAGATCCCCTCGAGATCGTGAGGGGACTATATGGGTGGGAGATCGAGGGACGAGGTGTGTGTGCGATAGAAAGATGCCCTGAGAGAAATCAAGATAGACCAAGTGATGGAAAGAGACAATGCATATGTTTGTGACGGAGACTGAGAAATAGTCATATACATAGGGGGCACTGCGTGTGCCTACAATTGAGTGAGAGATAGTCATACTTAGCTAGGCGTGAGACTATGTATGTGTGTGTGTGCTTGTGAGATGGAGAGAGAATGAGGGAGAGAGAGAGCTTTAGATGGTTCTATCGAGTGCGAGTGAGATATGCATGTGTATGTGTGACCCAGGGAGATGGAGAGTGAGAGAGAGAGATAGAGAGATAGAGGGAGAGGGACCGACAGGTTTGTGTTTGGATGCGTGCGATAGATACGAAGATTGTCAGCGAGAGAGAGAACAGGAGTCCAGGAGAGGGGGAGGTCGCGTTTATGCATCAAAGACTGATACAAACCATGTTTCAATATAAATTTGCATTCAAATATTTGAATTGGAGAACATGTTGTCTGCAATCCACACAAGAACGGATATATGTGTATCAAACAAGTTCATTAATTTGACTTTCAACATGTTCATGGAGTACTGTAATACAACATGCTACTCAATTGAGGTGTTCAATTTTGGATTTAGCTCACTATTTTGACCTGGTGAACGAGCTATTTCATTGAATCGAGATATTTCATTTTCGGTTTGATTCCTATTTTTGAGTGGGTCAACTATTTGTCATATAGTAAATCGTTAGCAATGAGCATGTAAAAACACATCAGTGCCGAGAATCATCTCACCATCTAAAAAAGAAGTGGCAAGCTAATATTTCAAAATTTGATTCGAATCGACTTGGTAAGGTAGACGTGGATGGTCGTTCTCCCAAAATTTGCACGAATCGTGAAACACCCTCTGCTCGGTGGAATTTGCCCGAGCAAATAAATGGGAGACGTGAAATTAGCGGCCTATGTGGGACACGCATCAATTGACCCATTGTACATCGAGGGTAGGTTCGTAACTTCATCCAAGCGTGCCTTCTCCTCGACCGAAATGATAGGTGCCGAATAATTCATAAACCATGGGAGGCAAAACACCCTCTCCTCGGCCGAAATGGCCCGGCGCCGAATAACTCATAAACCATGGGCGGCAAAACACCCTCTCGTCGGCCGAAATCGCTCGCGCCCACTAATTCAAAACATGCCCTCCTCGCCCGAAATCGCTCGCGCCCACCATTTCAAAACACGCCCTCCTCGCCTGAAATCGCTCGCGCCCACGATTTGGGAGAAGTGAAGTTACTCTACTATTCCCGACCCTCAAGACACATACCCAAGCCTAGAAGCCTAAAGGCAGGGGTAGAACTGTAACTTCCCTCCCACATTTCAGATAAATGCGTCCGTAAGACATGGTTCCCCCTCCCAATTCCCCATTCATACATCGTGGGTGCCAAATCACCTTCTCCCCGGAAGCTCCCTTCTCCCCAGCCGCGAAACCTCAGCCCCTCCTCCATGGCGCCCAGACCGCACCAAAATCCCTGCCGCCCTCCTTGCTACCTCTTGAGCTTGCGTTGGTTTTTCCCTTGAAGAGGAAAGGGTGATGCAGCAAAGTAGAGTAAGTATTTCCCTCAGCTTTTGACAACCAAGGTATCAATCCAGTAGGAGACAACGCACAAGCCACCGAATACCTGCACAAACAAACACCAACTTGCACCCAACGCGATAAAGGGGTTGTCAATCCCTTCACGGTTATTTCCAAAGTGAGATCTGATATAGATGGATAAACGGTAATGTGATATTTTTGGTATTTTTGGTTTATGGAATGGAAATTAAAAGATTGCAAAGAAAGTAAATAGGAAACTGTAGATCGGAAACTTATATGATGAAAAATAGACCTGGGGGCCATAGGTTTCACTAGAGGCTTCTCTCAAGATATAAAATATTACGGTGGGTGAACAAATTACTACCGAGCAATTGATAGAAAAGCGCATAATTATGATGATATCTAAGGCAATGATCATGAATATAGGCATCACGTCTGTATCAAGTAGACCGACTCCTGCCTGCATCTACTACTATTACACCACGCATCGACCGACTCCTGCCTGCATCTAGAGTATTAAGTTCATAAGAACAGAGTAACACATTAAGTAAGATGACATGATGTAGCAGGATAAACTCAATCAATATGATGAAAACCCCATCTTGTTATCCTCGATGGCAACAATACAATACGTGTCAGTTCCCCTTTTGTCACTAGGATCGAGCACCGCAAGATTGAACCCAAAGCTAAGCACTTCTCGCATTGCAAGCAAACCAATCTAGTTGGCCAAACCAAATTGATAGTTCGAAAAGACTTGCAAAGATATCAAATCATGCATATATGAATTCAGAGGAGATTCAAATAACATTCATAGATAAGCTGATCATAAATCCATAATTCATCGAATCTCGGCAAACACACCGTAAAAAGTATTACATCGAATAGATCTCCAAGAACATCGAGGAGAACTTTGTATTGAGAATCAAAGAGAGAGAAGAAGCCATCTAGCTACTAGCTATGGACCCGTAGGTCTGTGGTAAACTACTCACGCTTCATCGGAGAGGCAATGGTGTTGGTGTAGAAGCCCTCTGGCAGGACGCCGGAAAAGGCCCCTAGATGGGATCTCACGGGTACAGAAGGTTGCAGCGGTGCAAAAGTGGTTTCATGGCTCCCCTGGAAGGTTTTTGGATATTTGACAATATATATAGGTGAAAGAAATAGGTCAGTGGATTCACGAGAGGCCCACGAGGGTGGGGGCGCGCCCTAACCCCTTGGGCGCGCCTCCCGACCTTGTGGCCGCCTCGTGGCTTTCCTGGCGTGCACTCCAAGCCCTCTGGATGTCTTCTGGTCCAAGAAAAATCATCGCGAAAGTTTCATTCCGTTTGGACTCCATTTGGTATTCCTTTTCTACGAAACTCTAAAACAAGGAAAAAACAGGAACTGGCACTGGGCTCTAGCTTAATAGGTTAGTCCCAAAATCATATAAAATAGCATATTAATGCATATAAAACATCCAAAACAGATAATATAATAGCATGGAACAATAAAAAATTATAGATACATTGGAGACATATCAAGCATCCCCAAGCTTAATTCCTGCTCGTCCTTGAGTAGGTAAATGATAAAAACAGTATTTTGATGTGGAATGTTACCTAACATATTTATCCATGTAATTCCCTTTATTGTGGCATGAATGTTCAAATCTGTATGATTCAAAACAAAAGTTTAATATTGACGTAAAAACAATAATACTTCAAGCATACTAACAAAATAATTATGTCTTCTCAAAATAAAATGGCCAAAGAAAGCTTATCGCTACAAAATCATATAGTTTGGCTATGCTCCATCTTCATCACACAAAATATTCAAATCATGCACAACCCCGATGACAAGCCAACCAATTGTTTCATACTTTTGACATTCTCAAACGTTTTCAACTTTCACGCAATACATGAGCGTGAGCCATGGACATAGCACTATAGGTGGAATAGAAGGTGGTTGTGGAGGAGAAAAAAAAGAAGGAGATAGTCTCACATCAACTAGGCGTATCAACGGGCTATGGAGATGCCCATCAATAGATATCAATGTGGGTGAGTAGGGATTGCCATGCAACGAATGCACTAGAGCTATAAGTTTATGAAAGCTCAAAAAGGAACTAAGTGGGTGTGCATCCAACTTGCTTGCTCACGAAGACCTAGGGAAATTTGTGGAAGCCCATCATTGGAATATGCAAGCCAAGTTCTACAATGAAAAATTCCCACTAGTATATGAAAGTGATATCATAGGAGACTCTCTATCATGAAGATCATGGTGCTACTTTGAAGCAGAAGTGTGGTAAAAGGATAGTAACATTACCCCTTCTCTCTTTTCTCTCATTTTTTTGGGCCTTCTCTCAATTTTTTGGCCTCCTTTTTTCATCCGGAGTCTCATCCCGACTTGTGGGGGAATGACAGTCTCCATCATCATTTCCTCACATGGGACAATGCTCTAATAATGAAGATCATCACACTTTTATTTACTTACAACTCAAGAATTACAACTGGATACTTAGAACAAAATATGACTATATGAATGCCTCCGGCGGTGTACCCGGATGTGCAATGAATCAAGAGCGACATGTATAAAAAATGATGAACGGTGGCTTTGCCACAAATACGATGTCAACTACATGATCATGCATAGCAATATGACAATGATGGAGCATGTCATATAAACGGAACGGTGGAAAGTTGCATGGCAATATATCTCGGAATGGCTGTGGAAATGCCATAATAGGTAGGTATGGTGGCTGTTTTGAGGAAGGTATGTGGTGGGTTTATGGTAACGGCGAAATTTGTGCGGCACAAGAGAGGCTAGCAATGGCTGAAAGGTGAGAGTGCGTATAATCCATGGACTCAACATTAGTCATAAAGACCTCAGACCTCACATAATTATTGCAAAAACCTGTTAGTCATCAAAACAAAGTACTACGCGCATGCTCCTAGGGGGATAGATTATTAGGAAAAGACCATCGCTCGTCCCCGACCGCCACTCATAAGGAAGACAATCAATAAATAAATCATGCTCCGACTTCATCACATAACAGTTCACCATACATGCATGCTACGAGACTCAAAAACTTTAACACAAGTATTTCTCAAATTCACAACTACTCACTAGCATTACTTTAATATCACCATCTTCATATCTCAAAAAAATCATAATGAATCAAACTTATCATAGTATTCAATGCACTTTATATGAAAGTTTTTATTATGTCCCTCTTGGATGCCTATCATATTAGGACTAGTTTTATAACCAAAGAAAATTACCACGTTGTTTTAAAGACTCTCAGAATAATATAAGTGAAGTACGAGAGTTCATCAATTTCTATAAAATAAAACCACCGCCATGCTCTAAAAAGATATAAGTGAAGCACTAGAGCAAAATTGCCTAGCTCAAAAGATATAAGTGAAGCACATAGAGTATTCTAATAAATCACGATTCATGCATGTCTCTCTCAAAAGGTGTGTACAGCAAGGATGATTGTGTCAAACTAAAAAGCAAAGACTCAAATCATACAAGATGCTCCAAGCAAAACAACTATCATGTGTGACTAAAAATATAGCCTCAAGTAAAGTTAGCGATAGATGAAGACGAAAGAGGGGATGCCTTCCGGGGCACCCCCAAGCTTAAGCTCTTGGTTGTCCTTGAATATTACCTTGGGGTGCCTTGGTCATCCCCAAGCTTAGGCTCTTGCCACTCCTTATTCCATAGTCCATCAAATCCTTACCTAAAACTTGAAAACTTCACAACACAAAACTCAACAGAAAATCTCGTAAGCTCCGTTAGTATAAGAAAATAAGTCACCACTTTTGGTAATGTTGTGAACTCATTCTTTATTTATATTGGTGTAATATCTGCTGTATTCCAACTTTTCCATTGTTCATACCCCCCCCCCCCCCCCGATACTAGCCATAGATGCATCAAAATAAGCAAACAACATGCGAAAAACAGAACTTGTCAAAAACAGAACAGTCTGTAGCAATCTGGATATTTCGAATACTTCTATAACACAAACAATCCTGAAAAATTAGGACGTCCTAAGAAATTTGTTTATTAATCTTATTCAAAAAGAATCAATATTTTATCACGCTCCTGCTAAAAATTAGAATTGTTTTCTTGAGCGCAAAAGTTTCTGTTTTTCAGCAAGATCAAATCAACTATCACTGTAAGCTATCCCAAAGGTCTTACTTGGCACAAACACTAATTCAAACATAAGACCACATCTAACCAGAGGCTTGATGAAAAATTTATTGGAAAACAGTAAGGAAAATTATTGGGTTGTCTCCCAACAAGCACTTTTCTTTAAAGCCTTTTTAGCTAGGCATTGGGATTTCAATGATGCTCACATGAAAGCCAAGAATTAAAGCACAAAGAGAGCATCATAAAACATGTGAAAAACACAATTAAGTCTAACATAATTCCTATGCATAGGCATTTATAAGCAAACTAATTATCAAGGCAAGCAAAAACTAGCATATGCAAGGAAGAAGAAAGAAACGATAGCAATTTCAACATGAAGAGAGGTAATTTAATAACACAAAAATTTCTACAACCATATTTTCCTCTCTCATAATAATTACACGTAGGATCATAAGTGTCGTGGAATTGTCACGGCAGATGTCCTCGTGCAAGGACTTAGTCGCGAGGCCAACGCATCTATGTGGTATCTTGAGAGGGGTTGATCGGGACGAGAGACGCAACACGTAAGACAAGGATTTAGACAGCTTCGGGCCCCGGGAAACATCATCCGGTAATAACCCTACATGCTGTTTGTGGCTAGGTCTCATTATGATCATGAGAGAGTCACCGGTAAGCCGGCTCTTTATATCTAGCCCTAGAGATTGTTCTTGTTCCTTGTCCCCTTTGAGAGCCCTGCCCTCTTTATATAAGTTAGAGGGCGGGTTACATGTGGAGTCCTAGTAGGACTAGGACTAGCCTATCTTCTACTACAAGTCGGATACAAGTCCGGTCTTGATTCCTTGTAAGGGAAATATTCCTTACACCTTTATTCTTAAGTCGGCCCACCATCACATGAACCGCCCATCGGGCCTTGGGCCTTGTCGTCTGTTGACCCGCCACGGGTCTCCAAAGTGAGTCACAATGTCCAAAGGGTTATATGTAAATCGACATGTCCAGCAGATCGCCGATGAGTCGCCTAGCTCTAGCCGGTCTTCGGTGAATCGCCAACCGCCGGTCATAACTCCGGCGGGTCATACCTGGGTATATCCCGACATTAGCCCCAGTTTAATTTGGATTTATCCATGTTAAACTGATCCTAAAATAAACACGTAACAACTTTGACAGGTTGTGCTCCGGGTTAAAATTCTTGTAAGCCGCACTTTGATCATCCTTAATTCCTTGCGCCCGGTCAAGTATTCTCCGAGACAGACCTGATTATCCTTAAGTCCAATTGTCATTTCCTTCATCTAGAAAATCCGGGTCAAATAAGCTAGCTTCATACTCAATTTGTTGATGTTGGTTTCTCACGAAAAATATTTGTGAAGAATAATCCACTTGAGTCGGCTTCCAAGGCGCCGGTTAAATAATTTTGGTCTTCAAATACTCATCGATATTCATCGGCTTGAAGATGCAAAACTTGCCGTTTATCATTACCAAAACTGTCTGATTATAAAATGCAGACGATGCCGGGTCATAATTGTTGTTGACACGGTTTATGTAATTGATCCTCCCGATTTGCTCAAACTGATAATTTGAAGATTTTTTCTCCTTATATCCATATTACCTTAGCCCCCAAGTCTT
Organism: Aegilops longissima; assembly: GCA_021605205.1. Classification (NCBI taxonomy): domain Eukaryota; kingdom Viridiplantae; phylum Streptophyta; class Magnoliopsida; order Poales; family Poaceae; genus Aegilops; species Aegilops longissima. Next base: position 284,777,254 of record CM038682.1, read on the forward strand.
GAGCGTAACAAAGTGATGGTTTAAGACTTGCTCCAATAAATGTTGCAACCTTGAAGAAATCCGGTTTATTCATCTCAATCATATAAACTGAATATTCCACACATGTAGCCCCCAAGTGTCGGGTTGTCATGCTTGCAGCAACCTGGGACTTGTAATTGCTTTATCCTCATGAAAACATCAACCAGTGTAGCCCCCAAGGGCCGGGTCATTATGAAAATAATGAGCAGGGACTTTGTAGATATAACCATGTAAATTTGAACAGCAATGTGTAGCCCCCAAGGGCCCGCTTAGTAAGATAATACTGAGCTGGGACTTTGTATATAATTGATAATAACATCATATAATATAGTCTCCACCATGGGGCTTGAACCCACGTCCACAAGGTTAAGAGCTTTGTACTCCACCAACTAAATAGTGGACCGTTCAATATAATGGATTAATGCTTGTGTACCTTGAATTTTTGACAGGAGCAATTGGTAGCCCCCAAGGGCCGGCTCATTACAATGGGATGAGTCGGGTTTTCAATAAGTTGATCAAAAAATGACTTTACATTAGCCCCAAGTGCCATGGTGCATCTTTGGCGGTGACATGGGACTTGCATATTTGATATAATCCCAATCTGAATAATATAGCCCCCAAGTGCGGGTCGTAAGCTGCAGCGACTCGGGACTATTCCTTCCATTATAGAATAAACCATATCCATTGATAAAAATAATAGCCGTTGCTAAAGCGACTTTGAAAACCTCAATCATAGCATCGGTTATTGATAATCACAATAGAAATCCAGCCATGTTGGCTATTCGAGATTTGAATAATATAATCCGGTATGAAAACCTCAATCATTCAATATCATCATGAAAATCCAGCCAGTTTTGTCTATTAAAGATTTGAATACCTCATCGGTTGACAAGTAAATCCGGAGTTTAAATACTCGGCAGCTCTTGGCCGATGGCGATTTAATACGCCTCCATTGTAAGCCGGAATTTTTATAACCCGACGGCTTATAGCCTTTGAGAAAAATCCAGAACGGATCATCATTTTGAAGCATCAACTTTGGTAATGAGCTTGAACTTAATCATTTATATGTCATATTTCTGCAAATCCTGCAAAGAGTTTAACCAACATATGCCTGGCGACTTATCGTCAAAAACCGTATGGTAACCACCCAAATGTAGTCTTATCCTCGCACACAAGTAGATCACAAGAACCCTTGGCGGTTTACGCGAGGCGGGGTCATAATACCTCACATATAACCACCGTGATATTGAATTTGTACTGCGGTTTACATGACCTGTGTAGTAAGGGTGATAACCCAATCCTTAGAAGCCAATGCTTCCATATAAATGATGGTTGTCATAAGCTGGCGACTTATAGTCAAAAGTCAAGCCGGGTTAATCATAAAACACTTATATACATTTGAGATATAATCCCCAAAAGGTCTCAAGTTAAGTAATTGTGGCTACAATAAACTTTACCGAGATAGAATAGAACTTTTGAGGCTTCGATTCGGATACGATCAAGAAACCGCTCCAAAGGGGTTGAGCTAAGATTCAATACGATCATATAGCCCCCAGTGGCTTTGGCGATGCCGATCAAGTGGGTATCGACAACTATGTTCTCTTTGGTTCGAATACGACCTATGTTTGAACAGGAAGCCCCCAAGTGACCATAAGAGTTGTTTAATGACGCTGGTTCGAATACGACCCACGCCGGACCCAAAGGGTTAAGCTATGATTCAGATATGATCAAGAAGCCCCTAGTGGGTTTGGCGAGATGCCGATCAAGTGGGTATCGACAGCTATGTTCTCTTTGGTTCGTGATACGACCTATGTTTGAACAGAAGCCCCAAGTGATCATATAAGTTTTGGCATTGCGCCGATCAAGAGGGTATCGATAGCTATGCTTGATGAGCAGGAAGCCCCCAAGTGATCATAATAAGATAAGCCGTAAGGCAGGATACCCAAGTTTGAACCGCGCATCATGGCAGCAAGTTCTTTTGGCAACCTTTAATTTTTCTGAGAACTCGAACTTGCGAGAAATTAATGCTTTTTGAACCGGAACTTTAAATCGGATTTGAAAGCTTTTAAAAATTTGTGAGGGACAAATTTACCTTGAGCCGGATTTTGAACCGGATTTGAGAGCTTCAAAAATTTGTGAGGGACAAATTTACCCTGGGCCAGCTTTTGAACCAGATTTAAGAGCTTCAGTGCTTTGTGGGAGAAAGATGTCTCTTGAACCGGACTTTAAACCAGAGTCCTTATTTTGAGCCGGAAATCTTTTGACGGCTTTTAAATTTTCATCGATCTAGCAGTAATCTCTGGGGCCCGGGTTATTTTTCCCTTCAATGATCTTGAATTTATTGAAACCGGCTACTTTTTCCATCATTGTAGCCCCCGAGTCTCAAGACGACTTGAGGAGTTGCTTGAGATTCTCCATAATTAACCGTGATATAGACCGGTTTAAATCCTGCATGGGACAACTTGCAAACCAAAGTAATTGCTCTTTTGAAGAAAATAATATGTAATATAAAATATATTGGATGGATTTCACCTGATATGTTAGGCTAGTGATTATCCACAGAAGGTTGAGGTGACTGCGGTGAGTTATAAATGATCCCGTATGAGCCGTGTCAGCAACTCGGCCAATGGTTCCTTCCAACTGGCTATTTGAAGTTAACCAAACCGTAGTGCCGGTGACTTGTGCACCTATCCATTGAGCCATCCAGTGCAGATGGTGGTTGATAATATATGATAATTTGCCTCCAATTTGTTGGAAAAGAAACCGGGCTTCCCAAGTAGTGGCTTGCTCATACTCAATAAACAGCTCATCCAGAAAAATGCGGCCCGGTGTGTTGATGTAGACCAGGCCGCGAGGGACGGACCGTAAAAAATGACCGCAACATCAAAGGCGGCTCAGACAGATGAATCAACCGTGGTGCTGTAAACCGGTGCGGGCGGGTAAATTATCCTCCTTGTTGTAAGCCGGCGTGGTCGTAAGAGACGGCCACGGTGTTGTAAGCCGGAGCGGTCGTGAGAGACGGCCACGGCGTTGTAAGCCGCTGATCGCGAGAGACGCCACGGCGTTATAAGTCAAAAGGGAGTCCGTTGAGTAACGACGACCACCTGTGCCAAAAGATGTTGGCGTGCCTCCACCTCCGCGGTATAATATCACTTTTTGTCATAAATAATTGCCCTGCATAAACAATATTGCAGACCAAGGCAAAGATAAACTTGTTCTTTGACAAAAACAACATGCGATAATAAAACAAACTTGGATGGATATCACCTGGTATTTTTTGACCGGAAGATGATCTGCACAGGACGGCAGCAGAGGAGCAGAGGCCTGCCCGGCGACTCAGCAGAGGTCGCGGCGGTTTATAGCATGACCGTAGCAAAAAACAATCCTCGGTCGGCTCAAAAAAATTCCTCCGGGTCATGTTGGATTTTTTTTAATGCCCTTGACTTTTCCTTCGTTTCCTTCTTTCCAGCCAGAGCGAACGCAGGGGAAGCAGGGCTCCTTCTCTAGCGGAACGAGCGGCGAGAGCCCGCAGGGCCGGAGCTGGTCGCGGCAGAGGCAGCCCGGGGCAGAAGAGGCGGCCCCGGAGCAGAGCCGGCGCGGGCGCGGGGCGGCTCTAGGCCACAGTGGCGGGAGCAGGTTGAAACCACGGCAGAGTCAGATTCCGGCGGTGCGGGTGCGACGGCAGAGGCGGCAAGCCGGTTTATAGGTGAATCCGTGATGGCGAGAGCCCGTGATGCAAGAGTCGGGTCGAAGTGAAAGCTTGATGATGCGGCCCACGGCGGCTGAAGCGGGCGCTATGGCAGCCCTTGGCGATGATACGACGGCTCAGCCCCGGCGCCTGAAAGACGAGGCGGGTTAGGAAGCCCGCGGCGAATTGAAGCAGGCCGAGGCCATGACAGAGGCAGGGGCGCGACCCGGGGCGACGGAGAGTCACAGGTACGTGGTCGCATAGGAGCAGGTGAAGGAGTCGGACGCCGGGGGTGCACAAGGGCGGCCGAACCTGATGCTGCTGCAAAGGGGAGGCGCGTCAGGTGTGCCGGCGCTCGAGGCAGCGCGTCTCTGAGGCAAAGACCGAGCCCTCGGCTTGCAACCGCCGCGTGCTTCCGCAACTTTGACCTTGTAATTTTGGAAGCTGGAGATCGACTCAATCTTGCATCGGTTAACCACGCAAGAGAAAACACCACATCTGATTTTCACTGGAATTTTCTGTTTTGACTAATCGGATGTTGCAATCCGTACTCAGCGGCGGCTCAGGGCAGATCTGATGAGTACTGGCTGAACGGAGGCCGGCAACTCAGCGGAAACGGGGTGGCTCACCGGGCGCGCCGACCGGCGGCTCAACACTGCCACGGTGGAGAGGCGACGACCCGGCAGGCCAGGACAGAGCAGGAGGCGATGTAGGGCGGGTCTGCAGCTTGGACGGAACGGGCCCGGGAGCAGTCTGGTGCAGGGGCGCAGAACGGGAGATGGAGCCAGCCCGGGAGCAGAGGCGGCGATCGACCCGGCGCACGCGGACAGCAGCGGGAGATGCAGGCGCGCCAGAGCGGGCGGTTCAGGGGTGAGGGATGGCGACTGAATCAGCAGGCTATGGTAACAACAGCCCAGCAGAGGCACGCATGGGCGGAGTCCGGCCCTGCAGGCAGCGAGGCCGGCTCTGCACACAGGAGGCCGTCTTGTGGAACCACGGGTCGTAAGACGGTAGTGTAGAACCGCGCAAGGCGGTGCAGGAGAGGCAGCGCTACCACATCACGGGGCGCGGCCCGGGCGGCTCGAAGATGAAGATGACGGCAACTAGCATCGGTGTGTGAAAGCCAAGTGACCCAGAGCCGAGGCGGCTTGAAACCTGTGGTGGAAAACTGCGACGACGGCTCGTATATAGGCGGACTGTGGCGGGTCTCCGGCGGAGATGAGCCGGCAATGGTGGTTTTAGCGGTAGAACATGACTCCGTGAAGATGTATGTTTCCAAATCATGGCTGGATTGATGGACCCACACTGTTTCCTTCTCTAAATCGCCAGAGATTCCTCTAGTCTCGATCTGTACTAGTCTTAATAAAAATCCTGTGCTCTTCTTTTTCTTTGGAAACACAAACAGCCTCACGCAGCAAACGCCTGGCTTTGTCCATATTAACCATAGGGTCAACGTTCTCTTAGTCTAGGAGCAACGGACTGTACTGATGCAGTCTTCTGGTGAATATAGCAATAGCAGCGACGGGCAGATGCAGTGCTGGAGACGTGCGGCGGCTCAGAAGCCAGGATCGACACAGCTCAATGCAACGGTGGTTTAAAGAAAAGCAGTAGCAGGGCCGAGGCCGAGATAGTTTCAGCTCTTGACCAATGCGACAGGTTGGAGTCAAAAGCAAACCACTGTGTGGCCAGCGACTCGGCAACGCGGAGATGGCGATGAACACCGATAAAGCCTAGGGATGCCGGGCGACTTATAAACGAGGCGGCTCTCAATGGCAACAGCCGCATGGCCGTGGCGACTTGGAACAGAAACAGGCGGGTGGTATGACTCCAACGTGTCCTAAATAAAAACTGACGGCGGCTGAATCCGAGTTGGGGTTATTTTGACCCATAATCTGATCTGCTAGCTCGATTGAAACTTGATCTTGTGCATGTTTGCTGATTCAACCCGGTAAACCTTCAGGATCTTCTCTGATGATCTTGCCAACCGAACTGATGAACGCCATCAATAGAAAATTTCTGATTTTGACATAGGGAATCTGACGTTTGATATAGACCCTTCCAGAACCGGCTTTCATTCATCCAAAATTTTGCAAACTTCTCAAAACCCTAGGAAAGATCCCTCCAAGAACTCATCACCATCGTGCGCCAGCCCCACGGTGGGCGCCAACTGTCCTGGAATTGTCACGGTATATGTCCTCGTGCAAGGACTTAGTCACGAGGCCAACGCATCTATGTGGTAGCTTGAGAGGGGTTGATCGGGACGAGAGACGCAACACGCAAGACAAGGATTTAGACAGCTTCGGGCCCCGAGAAACATCATCCGGTAATAACCCTACATGTTGTTTGTGGCTAGGCTCATTATGATCATGAGAGAGTCGTCGGTAAGCCGGCTCTTTATATCTAGCCCTAGAGATTGTTCTTGTTCCTTGTCCCCCTTTGGGGAGCCCTGCCCCTCTTTATATAAGTTAGAGGGGCGGGTTACATGTGGAGTCCTAGTAGGACTAGGACTAGCCTATCTTCTACTACAAGCCGGATACAAGTCCGGGTCTTGATTCCTTGTAAGGGAAATATTCCTTACACCTTTCTTCTTAAGTCGTCCCACCATCACATGAACCGGCCTACTGCGCCTTGGGCCTTGTCGTCCGTTTGACCCGCCCGCCGGGTCTCCAGTGAGTCACAATGTCCAGGCGGGTTATATGTAAACTGCCATGTCCAGGCAGATCGCCAGTGAGTCGCCTAGCTCCAGCCGGGTCTTCTGGTGAATCGCCAAGTCTGGCCGGGTCATACTGCGGGGTATATCCCCGACAATAAGCAAATTCAATAATATAGCTATCACATAACATATTCTCAACACGATCCACATGCATGCGAAGTTGACACTCTTCGGAAATAGTGGGATTAACATTAGCTAAAGTCATGACCTCTCCAAACCCACTTTTATCAAAAAATTCATAAGATTGAACATTCTCCAAATATGTGGGATCTAAAGTTGACACTCTTCCAAACCCACTTTCAATATTATTTCAAACACTACTATCAATCTCATATTCATCATGGGGCTTTAATAAATTTTCAAGATCATAAGAAGAATCACCCCAATCATAATCATTGCAACAAGTATTGGACATAACAAAACTAGCATCCCCAAGCTTAGGGTTTTGCATATTATTAGCACAACTGACATTAATATATTTATAATAACATCATTGCAATCATGCTTTTTATTCAAAGATCTACCGTGAATCACTTCATAAAGTACTTCATCACAATTTTCAGATTCACGAATTCCAAGCAAAACTTCATAAAGATAATCTAATGCACAAAACTCACTAGCAATTGGTTCATCATAATTGGATCTCTTAAACATATTAGCAAGCGGATGAGGATCCATAAATCTTAGGTCCTCTGATTTGTAGTAAATACACGATTATTCCAACCAAACGAGCAAATGAGCCAAATAAGACATCAAGGGAAACGAAAAGACGAACGGAAGAAGGGAAAATAAAAGGAAAATCTTTTCAAAAATCGTTTTAGAAGTGGGGGAGAGGAAAACGAAAGGTGAATGGCCAACAATCCAATGCAAGGGATGAGAGTTTATGATGGGTACTTGGTATGTCTTGACTTGGCTTAGATCTCCCCGGCAACAGCGCCAGAAATTGGCAAGTTGATGGGAGATCAAATCTTGACTTGACTTGGCGTAAACCTCCCTGGCAACGGCACCAGAAATTCTTCCTGCTACCTCTTGAGCTTGCATTGGTTTTTCCCTTGAAGAGGAAAGGGTGATGCAGCAAAGTAGAGTAAGTATTTCCCTCAGCTTTTGAGAACCAAGGTATCAATCCTGTAGGAGACAACGCACAAGCCACCAAATACCTGCACACACAAAAACACCAACTTGCACCCAACACGATAAAGGGGTTGTCAATCCCTTCACGGTTATTTGCAAAGTGAGATCTGATATAGATGGATAAATGGTAAAGTAATATTTTTGGTATTTTTGGTGTATGGAACAGAAAGTAAATGATTGCAAAGAAAGTAAATATGAAGCTAAAATTGTAGATCGGAAACTTATATGGTGGAAAATAGACCCGGGGGCCATAGGTTTCACTAGAGGCTTCTCTCAAGATAGAAAATATTACGGTGGGTGAACAAATTACTGTCGAGCAATTGATAGAAAAGCGCATAATTATGACAATATGTAAGGCAATGATCATGAATATAGGCATCACATCCGTATCAAGTAGACCGACTACTGCCTGCATCTACTACTATTACTCCACACATCGACCGACTCCTGCCTGCATCTAGAGTCTTAAGTTCATAAGAACAGAGTGACACATTAAGTAAGATGACATGATGTAGCGGGATAAACTCAAGCAATATTAAGAAAACCCCATCTTGTTATCCTCGATGGCAACAATACAATACGTGTCGATTCCCCTTCTGTCACTAGGATCGAGCACCGCAGGATTGAACCCAAAGCTAAGCACTTCTCCCATTGCAAGAAAACCAATCTAGTTGGCCAAACCAAATCGATAGTTTGAAGAGACTTGCAAAGATATCAAATCATGCATATAAGAATTCAGAGGAGATTGAAATAATATTCATAGATAAGTTGATCATAAATCCACAATTCATCGGATCTCGGCAAACACACCGCAAAAGAGTATTACATCGAATAGATCTCAAAGAACATCGAGGAGAACTTTATATTGAGAATCAAAGAGAGAGAAGAAGCCATCTAGCTACTAGCTATGGACCCGTACGTCTATGGTAAACTACTCATGCTTCATCAGAGAGGCAATGGTGTTGATGTAGAAGCCCTCCGTGATCGAATCCCCCTCCGGCAGGACGCCGGAAAAGGCCCCTAGATGGGATCTCACGGGTACAGAAGGTTGCGGCGGTGGAAAAGTGGTTTCTTGGCTCCCCTGGAAGGTTTTGGGATATTTGAGAATATATAGGCGGAAGAAATAGGTCGGTGGAGTCACGAGGGGCCCACATGGGTGGGGGCGCACCCTACCCCCTGGGTGCGCCTCCCGACCTTGTGGCCGCCTTATGGCTCTCCTGACGTGCACCCCAAGCCCTCTAGATGTCTTCTGGTCCAAGAAAAATCATCGAGAAAGTTTCATTCCGTTTGGATTCCATTTGCTATTCCTTTTCTGTGAAACTCTAAAACAAGGAAAAAACAGGAACTGGCACTAGGCCCTAGGTTAATAGGCTAGTCCCAAAAATAATATAAAATAGCATATTAATGCATATAAAACATCCAAAACAGATAATACAATAGCATGGAACAATCAAAAATTATAGATACGTTGGAGACGTATCACTCCTCCCCAATGCCGGAGCCGTTGTCCGTTGTCGTCGTGCACTGGGTTGTGTGCCTCTTACTCCATGCTGTCGGAGCTGCCTCGAAGACGATCGCGTGAACTATACTGGAGCCGATTCACCAGCGCGGTTGTGCACGGCGTTGGAGCGGCTCCGACTTTGGATGTGTCCAGGGCCCCGGTTCTGCTTCCCTGTAGCTGTCGTCCGTCGCGACATATCTGCTTTCCTGCCGCCGGGAGCCACCGCAACCGCGCCGACCTCACCGACTCAGCAGCTGGAGCTGCCTACTTCATCGGGTCACAAGATAGGTCGTACACTCATCTTAAATCACTTTATTTAGGCGTCAGTCATCTGAATTTTTAGTCTGAGTCAGTCGATTCCCAATGGGAAGCAGCACCCCTCGAGGCGGCGGAGCTCCTAGGCTGCCGGTTGGCTCGTGTCTACTGTAAGGGTGCGGGGGCGCAGGTTCGCTGCGGAAGCAGCGGTTAGGTGGCTATCTTAGAGATGCGTGGGTTGAAGGTACTGCCGCCGCCGGATATGGATGAAGACGAGTCTTTGTGGATTGGCCAGGGGCGGCGCAACCACGACGGTGCAGTGGGGCGGGGAGCGGGGTTTTGGTCGGAGCTCTCGCGGCCAGGGACGGCGGAGGCAGGTTGCTCTGCCGGTGGTCACTGGCTCTTCGTGGAAGATTCTGAACAGTGTCAGCCGGTAGACATAGGACGGCCATCAAGCCATCCGACGCAGATCGTACAGTACCAAAATAAGATAAAATCGTGTGACCCCAATTTAGCTTTCAGTCAACAGACGCGTGACCACTCTCGTACCTTACTGTTGATCTCTTACGGTATTTCTTCAGATCAGAGATATGTGTCATTCTTAACATTATGCGTTTTCTGCATCTTCAGCCACACTGTCTTCCTTCTCACCGCATACACCAGAAGGGAGCTATAGTCCCCACTCAACAGTTCCCTGCATCGAATGTGCGTGCCCGACATGGGCATCCACAACAACTGCAGGGCCATCGACAAGTCAGTACATGATGCTCACTCCTATGGATGGCGGCCAGATAGGTTGTACCCTCATCTTACTTGTGTGCAACATTTATGGCTTTGTTATTCATCTAAGCATGGAAAATAGATTATCACATTTCATTGTATATTCATGTCGATCTCTTAAGTCTTGTTCAGAGTTCACGCTGTTCCATAGTTCACATAAGAGACTTGTTGTTTAGGTAACGTTGTTCCATAGGTATCATCCATCAGCCAATTATATCTCACTAAGCGCCCGAGTACTGAAGGATGTTTACTTTCCACACTCTACAAAACTGGAGGCAGAACTGGGTGCTCATGAAGGAAATATGCCCTAGAGGCAATAATAAAGTTATTATTTATGTCCTTATATCATGATAAATGTTTATTATTCATTCTAGAATTGTATTAACCAGAAACATAATACTTGTGTGAATACATAGATAAACAGAGCGTCACTAGTATGCCTCTACTTGACTAGCTCGTTGATCAAAGATGGTTATGTTTCCTAGCCATAGACATGAGTTTTCATTTGATTAACGGGATCACATCATTAGGAGAATGATGTGATTGACTTGACCCATTCCGTTAGCTTAGCACTTCATCGTTTAGTATTCTGCTATTGCTTTGTTCATGACTTATACATGTTCCTATGACTATGAGATTATGCAACTCCCGTTTACCGGAGGAACACTTTGTGTGCTACCAAACGTCACAACGAATCGGGTGATTATAAAGGTGCTCTCAGGTGTCTCAAAAGGTACTTGTTGGGTTGGCGTATTTCGAGATTAGGATTTGTCACTCCGATTGTCGGAGAGGTATCTTTGGGCCCTCTCGGTAATGCACATCACTATAAGCCTTGCAAGCAATGTGACTAATGAGTTAGCTGCGGAATGATGTATTACGAAACGAGTAAAGAGACTTGCCGGTAACGAGATTGAACTAGGTATTAAGATACCGATGATCGAATCTCGGGCAAATAACATATCGATGACAAAGGGAACAACGTATTTATTATGTTGTTTGACCGATAAAGATCTTCGTAGAATATGTAGGAGCCAATATGAGCATCCAGGTTCCGCTATTGGTTATTGACCGAAGACGTGTCTCGATCATGTCTACATAGTTCTCGAACCCGTAGGGTCCGCACGCTTAAAGTTAGATGACGATCGGTATTATGAGTTTTGTGTTTTGATGTACCGAAGGTACTTCGGAGTCCCGGATATGATCACGGACATGACGGGGAGTCTCGAAATGGTCGAGACATAAAGATTGATATATTGGAAGCCTATATTTGGATGTCGGAAGTGTTCCGGGTTTAATCGGGATTTTACCAGAGTTCCGGGATACCAGAACCCCCGGAAAGTAATGGGCCTATTGGGCCTTAGTGGAGAAGAGGAGGGGCGGCTAGGGCTACCGCGCGCCCCCTCCCCCTCTAGTCCGAATTAGACAAGGAGGGGGGCGGCGCCCCCTTTCCTTCCCCCTCTCTCCTTCCCTTCCTTTCCCCCTCCTACTCCAACTAGGAAAAGAGGGAGTCCTACTCCCGGTGGGAGTAGGACTCCACCCTGGCGCGCCCTCCTCTAGGCCGGTCGCCGCCTCCCCTTTCTCCTTTATATACGGGGGCAGGGGGACACCTCTAGACACATAAGTTGATCTGTTGATCTATTCCAGCCGTGTGCGGTGCCCCCCTCCACCATATTCCACCTCGGTCATATCGTAGCGGTGCTTAGGCGAAGCCCTGCGTCGGTAGCAGCATCATCACCGTCACCACGCCGTCGTGCTGACGGAACTCTCCCGTGAAGCTCTGCTGGATCGGAGTTCACGGGACGTCATCGAGCTGAACGTCTGCTGAACTCGGAGGTGCCGTGCGTTCGGTACTTGGATCGGTCGGATCGTGAAGACGTACGACTACATCAACCGCGTTGTGCTAACGCTTCCGCTTTCGGTCTACGAGGGTACGTGGACAACACTCTCCCCTCTCGTTGCTATGCATCACCATGATCTTGCATGTGCGTAGGATTTTTTTTGAAATTACTACGTTCCCCAATAGTGGCATCAGAGCCAGGTTTTATGCGTAGATGTTACATGCACGAGTAGAACACAAGTGAGTTGTGGGCAATACAAGTCATACTGCTTACCAGCATGTCATACTTTGGTTCGGCGGTATTGTTGGATGAAGCGGTCCGGACCGACATTATGCGTACGCTTACGCGAGACTGGTTCTACGGACGTGCTTTGCACACAGGTGGCTGGCGGGTGTCAGTTTCTCCAACTTTAGTTGAACCGAGTGTGGCTACGCCCGGTCCTTGAAAAGGTTAAAACAGCACTAACTTGACGAACTATCGTTGTAGTTTTGATGCATAGGTAAAAACGGTTCTTGCTCAGCCGGTAGCAGCCACGTAAAACTTGCAACAACAAAGTAGAGGAGTTCTGACTTGTTTTTGCAGGGCATGTTGTGATGTGATATGGTCAAGACATGATGCTATATTTTATTGTATGAGATGATCATGTTTTGTAACCGAGTTATCGGCAACTGGCAGGAGCCATATGGTTGTCGCTTTATTGTATGCAATGCAATCGCGCTGTAATGCTTTACTTTATCACTAAGCGGTAGCGATAGTGGTAGAATCAATAGTTGGCGAGACGACAATGATGCTACGATGGAGATCAAGGTGTCGCGCCGGTGACGATGGTGATCATGACGGTGCTTCAAGATGGAGATCGCAAGCACAAGATGATGATGGCCATATCATATCACTTATATTGATTGCATGTGATGTTTATCTTTCATGCATCTTATTTTGCTTAGATCGACGGTAGCATTATAAGATGATATCTCACTAAATTTTAAGGTATAAGTGTTCTCCCTGAGTATGCACCGTTGCGTAAGTTCTTCGTGCTAAGACACCACGTGATGATCGGGTGTGATAGGCTCTATGTTCAAATACAACGGGTGCAAAGCAGTTGCACACGCGGAATACTCAGGTTAAACTTGATGAGCCTAGCATATGCGGATATGGCCTCGGAATACTGGAGACCGAAAGGTCGAGCGTGAATCGTATAGAAGATATGATCAACATAGTGATGTTCACCATCAAAAACTACTCCATCTCACGTGATGATCAGACATGGTTTAGTTGATATGGATCACGTGATCACTTAGATGATTAGAGGGATATCTATCTAAGTGGGAGTTCTTAAGTAATATGATTAATTGAACTTTAATTTATCATGAACTTAGTCCTGGTAGTATTAGCGTATCTATGTTGTAGATCAATAGCTCGCGTTTAGCTCCCCTATTTTATTTTTTATATGTTCCTAGAGAAAACTAAGTTGAAAGATGCTAGTAGCAAAAGATGCGGACTAGCTCCGTGATCTAAGGATTATCCTCATTGTTGCACAGAAGTATTATGTCCTTGATGCACCTCTAGGTGATAGAACTATTGCAGGAGCAGATGCAGACGTTTTGAACGTTTTGACAAAAGCTCGGTATGATAACTACTTGATAGTTTAGTGCACCATGCTTTACGGCTTAGAACCGGGACTTCAAAAATGTTTTGAACGCCACAGAGCATATAAGATGTTCCAAGAGTTGAAATTGGTATTTCAGACTCATGCCCATGTCGAAAGGTATGAGACCTTTGACAAGTACTTTGCCAACAAGATGGAGGAGAATAGCTCAGCTAGTGAGCATGTGTTCAGAATGTTTGAGTACTACAATCACTTGAATCAAGTGGGAGTTAATCTTCCAGATAAGATAGTGATTGACAAAGTTCTCTAGTCACTATCACCAAGTTGCTAGAACTTCGTGATGAACTATAATATGCAAGGGATAACAGAAACGATTCCCAAGCTCTTCGTGATGCTGAAATCGACAAAGGTAGAAATCAAGAAAAGCATCAAGTGTTGATGGTTAACAAGACCACTAGTTTCAAGAAAAGGGCAAAGGGAAGAAGGGGAACTTCAAGAAGAACAGGAAGAAAGTTGCTGCTCAAGTGAAGAAGCCCAAGTCTGGACCTAAGCCTGAGACTAAGCGCCGTGAAGCTCTGCCATCGTGCTGACGGAACTCTCCCGTGAAGCTCTGCTGGATCGGAGTTCGCGGGACGTCATCGAGCTGAACGTGTGCTGAACTCGGAGGTGACGTGCGTTCGGTAATTGGATCGGTCGGATCGTGAAGACGTACGACTACATCAACCGCGCTGTGCTAACGCTTCCGCTTTCAGTCTACGAGGGTACGTGGAAAACACTCTCCCCTCTCGTTGCTATGCATCACCATGATCTTGCCTGTGCGTAGGAACTTTTTTGAAATTACTACGTTCCCCAACAGCTCATCCTTCTCAGATTTGGCAAGCAGTTTTAGATGGAAAGGAGATCTTAGCACAGGGTATTGTGAGGAGGATTGGTGATGGGGAGAGCACAAATATATGGGTACATAATTGGATCCCGCGAGATAGCTTTAAACGGTTACATCCCTCGTGCCTCATCCACCAGAGAGAGTTGCGGAACTCATCGACGCCACTATAGCACAATGGAACGAGGGGCTGATTCACACTGTGTTTACCCCTTTTGATGCAAATGAAATTATGAAAATACCAGTTTGTACATGAAAACTACCAGACTTCTGGGCGTGTCATGAAGAGGACAGAGGCATTTTCACAGTCCGCTCGGCATACCGGATGGGCTTGCATATGAAGCTGAGTAGAGAGAATTGGTGGCATGAGACCGAGGGTTCATCCACGGGGTAGGAGAGCAAGGTTTGAAGCGCGCTATGGCATATTCAGGTTCCCTCGAAGCTACGTATGTTTCTCTGGCGACTAGCTAGACACTCGATGCCAAGCGGGGAAGTTCTTCACCACCTCCATATGGCAGACACCGATTCCTGTTGCTTGTGTGGAGCTTGGGATACATGGCAACATGCTCTTCTTACATGCGCGTTGTCCAGTAGTGTATGTGCCCTTGCACCCGAGGAGCTGGTCAAGAAGATCATTGAACACCAAGAAGAAAGTGCAAAGGACTGGCTCTTCGCATTGCATGAAATATTAGATGTTCAAGATTTTATTCGTGTGGTCGTCACCATGGGCGATCTAGGGAGCAAGGAGGAAGGCAATTTATGAGGACACTTTTCAGCCGCCACATGCGACCGATTCTTTCATCAATAAGTACTTGTCAGAGGTAACGATAGTCAACAAAAGAGGCCAGAAGCAAGCGATACAGAGGGCGCCTCAGACGTCATCTTGGGTGCCTCCAGTTCAAGGAATAGCAAAAATCAATGTCGACGTAGCGCTGTCTACGAGGGGGTATGGTGCAGTAGGAGCAATATGCAGAGACCTAACCGGAGCCTATCTTGGGGCCTCATCGATAGTTTTCAAGCACATAACAGACCCTCAAACCCTGGAAGCACTGGCTATAAGGGAAGCTCTTTCACTAACCGATGATCTATATGTTCAACGCATTCAGATTGCTTCAGATTGCAAGGTGGTGGTTGATGATATAAAGCAGGGCAATTTAGCTGCTTATGGCGCGGTGTTACGTGAGATTTCAGACCGTTCTTCAGTTTTTCTTTCATGTAATATAGTTCATGAATTTAGGAGCTCAAACATTGAGGCTCACAACCTAGCGAAACATGCTCTTTCTCTCGAGGGTGGTCGCCATGTTTGGTTAGGCTATCCCGGAGATCTTTCATTCGTCCATGTAAACATTGTGACGGGTTAATAAAGGTTTCGCGAGGTTGTCTAAAAAAATAGACAAGTACTAGTATTAGAATTGCAGCGCGACGCTTAAAGAAGTAAACGAGAGTGACAAAACTTAAAACATTCGGTGGCACAATTTCCCATAAACACAAGTCTGTGTTAGGGTTCGAACCGACGTCCTCTTGCCACCATCATTAATGAGACTAGATGATACCCCGCGTGTTGCTGCAGGAACATTGTTATATATTGTATGGATAAGTGGTAGAAGACTAAAGTTAATGTAGAAACAAATATAAACATGTCTTACATGAATTAACTTTCTAGAAAAAAAAACCATGCATGAAGAGATTAATGGAAAAAGTAACTTATGAAGCCATGCATGACTTGGTGACGTGACATTGTTGCATGGAGAGAAAAATTAGATAGTGTGTTGTAGCTATTTAAGAATAGAGGATTAGGTGTCTAAGATGGCAGCCCAGTGAATATGAATTACAAGCTGCAAACAGATTAAACTTATTTTGAAATTTTAAACTTGATTTTGTTTTTGAAAAAAACCAAAATGTTTTTTGAGAATAAACATTTCTAATTTCTGAACAAATTATTAAAAGTCAAAAATTTGTGAAACCCAAACATTTAATAAAAGGAACAAATTTTAAAGGGAGACATTTATTAAATTACGAACAATTTTTGAAAATGGAAACATCTTCCAAGAACAAGACCAAATTTAATAAATCAAACATTTTTGAAGTTACTGAACAAATTTTGAAAAATGCTAAAAAAATAAAATTCCCTGAACAATTTTTGAATTCACAGACACATTTTGAAACCATGATTTTTTTATTTGTGAACATATTAGGAAAGTGAAATTCCCATCCATTTTATAAATTTTCGAACCAAAATTCAAAGGCTAACCTTTTTTAGATATCTAGACATTTTTCTATTTTGTGAATAAATTTTGAAAATATGAACATTTTTATTTGGGAACTAATTTTGAAATTTGTAAACATTTTATCAATTTTGGAAAAAATTAGAATGCAATGATTTTTAAATTTAAATTTTTAACATTTTCAAATTTTGGAACATTTTTCAAAGTAGTGAACAAATTATAAAATTCTATTTTTGAATTTGTGAATATAATTTCAAAATATGATAATTTTTAATAATGAACAAAATTTTAAAAATCATTTTTCGTATTTCTGAAGATTTTTGAAAAATAAAATAAATAAAATTAGGAAAGCAAAGGAAAAAACAAAGAAAATAAAAAACGAAAATGGAAAGAAAAAAAGGAAAAATATTAGAAAAGAAAAAACAGGAAAAAACCAAAAAGAAACAGAAAATGACATAAACCGGTTCATGTCCTGAAAGTAAGGCTAGAAGGTTCCTAAAACCAGAAAAACCGGACTGGAACCTTCTAGAGCGTTTTTATAACCGTCCGGTACTGTAGCCATATACTTATAATTGGGCCGGCTCATGTCGCTGGTGCTGTGCGAATCAATAACAATCTGTCGCAGGCTGCGGCAGATAGGATTGTCCCTCCTCGTCGGTGGAATGCCCATGTCGTCCTCGCACCGGATAAGCCTCGCCGATCTCCTATCCTCTCGGCGAGACAAAACCACACAAAATCGCACGCAAAAACCACCCCACAACCGCACGGCGTACGCGCGCACGCCGTCGAGGTCCACCATGACCATGCTCGCTTCCCTCTTCTCCCCTTCCCCTCTCCTCACCACCGCCGCCTCCACCTCCTCGGCTGCCACCTCGCAGCCAGCGCCACAGACTGTGAGGCTCCCGGCTACCAGGCCGCTCACAGCCACACTGGCCGCGGCAGCCGCGGCCGGCCTCCTCCTGCTAACCCCCGCAGCGCCGTCGCACGCGGAGGCGGAGTTCAAGGTGTACTACGGCACGGCGGCGAGCGCGGCCAACTACGGCGGGTACGGCGGCAACGCGAACAAGAGGGACGCGGCGGAGTACGTGTACGACGTGCCCGAGGGGTGGAAGGAGCGTCTGGTGTCAAAGGTGGAGAAGGGCACCAACGGCACGGACAGCGAGTTCTTCAACCCGCGCAAGCGCTCCGAGCGGGAGTACCTCACCTTCCTCTCCGGGTTCCGCAAGCTGGCCCCTGTCGGGGCCGTGCTCGACAACCTCGCCCTCTCCGACGTCGGGCTGCAGGACCAGATCTCGTCGGCGGACGACGTGACGTCAGCGGAGCGGAAGGACGCGGACGGGCAGGTGTACTACGAGTACGAGGTGGCCGGCGCCGGTGCGCA
The DNA here is from genome assembly GCA_021605205.1 of Aegilops longissima. Lineage (NCBI taxonomy): Eukaryota > Viridiplantae > Streptophyta > Magnoliopsida > Poales > Poaceae > Aegilops > Aegilops longissima. The sequence continues at coordinate 284,795,270 of CM038682.1, forward strand.
CAGCCTCATCTCCGTGACGTGCGCCCGGAACAAGCTGTACGCGCACTTCGTCACGGCGCCCAACCCCGAGTGGGGGCGCGACGAGGCCGTCCTCCGCCGCCTGCACCAGTCCTTCAAGACCGTCGACTTCAGCGGCCAAGATTAACATGCATACTGCGCGCGTGGCGTTGTAACTAATTAAGCGGTTTTGTATAGGCGCTATCATCGAGGAAGAGGTAATTGATCTGGATGATTATTCAGAACCGGCATACAGTATCTTGATCTGTAAATTGCTTTCTTCCACTGTGTAAGACCTGCAGTGCTGCTGTAGACTGTAGTGTTAGCAACGAAACGGTTCAAATGGAGTGAATGAAAGTTAACCTGCGCACTCTTAATTATTCAATCATGTAAATTCACCCAAATGATAAGTGCCACACGTGTGGCACGAAGCAGTCCGACCCTGAGTTTTTTAAACTAAAGTTGTCATCCAAAATAAAAAGCAAACAAAAAAAGACTGAAACTTGTCATATGAAAAAAAAGTTGTCATAAACCTGCCATAAAAAACGCTCGGAGTTGCCATGTTTTCGTGCCACACGTGTAACATTTATTAGGGTCCTTAATTTAACATTACTAATTTTGTATGAATTTCACTAAACACATTTTGATTTCCGATAATTTGCTCGACATTTCGGTCTTCCGTCTGATAAAAATATGCCCTAAAGGCAATAATAAAATAGTTATTATTATATTTCCTTAATCATGATAAAGGTTTATTATTCATGCTAGAATTGTATTGACGGGAAACTTAAATACATGTGTGGATACATAAACAAATACCGTGTCCCTAGTGAGTCTCTACTAGACTAGCTCGTTGATCAAAGATGGTTAAGGTTTCCTAACCATAGACATGAGTTGTTATTTGATAACAGGGTCACATCATTAGGAGAATAATGTGGTGGACAAGACTCATCCGTTAGCTTAGCATATGATCGTTTAGTTTATTGCTACTTCTTTCTTAATGTCAAATACATATTCCTTGGACCATCGTATCATGCAACTCCCGGATACCGAAGGAATACCTTGTGTGCTATCAAACGTTACAATGTAACTGGGTGGTCATAAAGATGCTCTACAGATGTCTCCGAAGGTGTCTGTTGAGTTAGCGTGAATCGAGGTTGGGATTTGTCACTCTGTGTATCAAAGAGGTATCTCTGGGCCCTCATACAACATCACAAGAAGCTTGCAAGCAAAGTGACTACGGAGTTAGTTATGAGATATTGTATTACGGAACGAGTAGAGAGACTTGCTAGTACCGAAATTGAACTAGGTATGGAGATACCTACGATCGAATCTCGGGCAAGTAACATACCGACAGACAAAGGGAACTACGTATGTTGTCATAAAGGTTCGATCGATAAAGATCTTCGTAGAATATGTAGGAACCGATATGGGCATCCAGGCCTGCTATTGGTTATTGACCGGAGAGACGTCTCGGTCATGTCTACATCATTCTCGAACCCGTAGGGTCCAATGCTCGGTGATGATATAGTATTATATGAGTTATGTGAGTTGGTGACCGAATATTGTTCGGAGTCCTGGATGAGATCACGGACAAGACGAGGAGCTCCAGAATGGTCTGGAGGTAAAGATTGATATATAGGACAATGCTATTTGGTCACCGGAAAGGTTTCGGGATGTACCGGGTATTCATCGGAGTGCCGGAAGGGGTTTCGGGAGGCCTCGGGAGGTTATTGGGCCTTATGGGCCAAGGGGGGAGAGCACACCAGCCCACAAGGGGGCTGGTGCACCCCTCCACCCCCTGCCCACGCACCAAGGAGGGAGGGAAGGAAGGGGGAGGCGCCCTAAGGCAGCCAGAGCCCCTTTCCTCCCTCCCCCCCATGTTCAAATATGGAAGCGGGCGAAGCAAGGCAGGCCACTAGGGCAGCCGCCGGCCACTTGGGGGTGCCCTAGGGGTGCCTCCTCTCCCCCTCCACCTATATATGTGTGTGGAGGGAGAGGGGCAACACACACCACGATCCCCTAGCCGTGTGCGGCGCCCCTCTCCCTCTAGTTCGTCCTCGGCCATATTTTCGTAGTGCTCGGCGTAGCCCCGCGGAGATAGTTGCATCACCACTGTCACCACGCCGTCGTGCTTCCCGAACTCATCTACTACTTCGCCCGTCTTGCTGGATCAAGAAGGCAAGGACGTCATCGAGCTGAACGTGTGTTGAACGCGGAGGTGTCGTACGTTCGTGTAACGCCCCAGATTCGATGCGCCAGGTGTCTGCCAGTTATTCGCGGTCGTTTCCATGTTGTTTGCTTGCGTGTTGCATTTTGCCATGTCATCATGTGCATTGCATTGCATACGTGTCCGTCTCATGAATCCGAGCATTTTCCCCATTGTCCGTTTTGCATTCCGACATTCCTATGTCCTCCGGCGCCCCCTTTTGCCTCTTTTCGTGAGCGAGTGTTAAACTTTCTCGGAATGGACCGAGATTTGCCAAGCGGCCTTGGTATACCACCGGTCGACCGCCTTTCAAGTTTCGTGCCATTTGGAGGTCGTTTGATGCTCCAACGGTTAACCGGGTAACCGCAAAGGCCTCTTTTGTGTTGCAGCCCAACACCCCTCCAAAACAGCCCAATAACCCATCTAAGTCACCTCCATCCTTTCGGTCGTTCGACCGCGATCGTGTGGGCGAAAACTACACTCCATTTGAAGTCTCCTAGCTCCCTCTACCTATATATTTGCACCTCCCTCCGAATTTTCGGGTCCAAACCCTAGCAGCCTTCCTCCTCGCGCCGCCGGACATGTCCATCCGCGTCGGGCATGTCCGCCGGACACGTCGCTCCGCCCAATCACGAGCCACCACGTCATCGCCGCCGCCCCCGTGCCCAATCCCGCATCGCCACGTGTCACCGCCGCCGAATCCCACCGCCGCCGCCAGAGGCCCAGATCCGCCCGCCTCGGGTTGAACTGGTCGTCGCGGGCCCGCAGCCGCCGCCGCCTCCTCCGTCGCCCACGCCACGCCGCTTCGCCACGGCGAGCCCACCACGCCGGCGCCGCCCGCACCGCCATGCCATGCCCGCCGCTGCTGCCTGCGCCCATGCGCCATGCACTGTCGCCCGCGCGCCATGAAGCTTCGCCGCTGCGACGCCCTTCCTCGTTGGACCTCGCCGCCGACCCAGCGCTTCCGGCGCTGGCTCGGTGGCAGCAGGCGCAGTCGCCGAGCTGCCCAGCGCCTCGCCGCCTCCTGCCCTGCGCCTTCCCGAGCCCCTCTGCGCCGTCTCCTCCCCAACTCCGGTGCCCTGCTCCGGCGAGCACGGCCCAGCCTCGATCCGCCCGGATCTGGATCTCGAAGAAGGTTGACTTTCCCCCCTTCGAATTTTTCTCTACGTCCCTGATATTTTACATTCTGGTGCTATGTTCAACATGCCATATCTCCTAGCATACTGCTCCGTTTTGCGTGCATGATATACAGAAATGTTCATCAGAGTCTGCTCTGCATTTTGTTCCATTGTTCCATGTTCATTAGAGTTCATCTTGATGCCCTAAACATCGTTGCAAGAGTGCTATATAATGTTGTCTGTTGTCTGTTAACAGAACATGCTTATTTGTCCTTTTTGCATCTTTTCGTTTGATTTTCTTTTGAGCATGAAGTCTACATGTGTTACGATATAAAACATGCCATCTATGATGTTGTGCAATCCACTCTTCATGATATGCCATGTATTGATTGTTTCAAGCTTGCAAAGTAGCCTCCGTGATGTTGCTGATTTCAGGGACTTGGAATTTCTGTCTTTGTTCTTTTATTATTTTCATGCCATGTATTCATGTTGCTACAGTCAGATCCATGCCTCTTTTGAGTATGTTCAGTAAGGATGTTTTGGACATATGGTTATGCTCTATCCATACATTCCCCTGTTTGTATTTATGGAGTGCTCTAGCATGTCTTAATCTTGCTCTACTTTTGCTATAAAATGTTCCTGGCAGATTGTTTACATGTTATTCAATTTTTCCATGGTTGTTATTAGTGATCCATGAATGTTATGAACTTGCTCTTGCCATGGTTAGCTTCATGAACATGTTATCTTGCTGATGCTATGCTTATCTTGTCATGCAATGCCTTGCGTTGAGTGAATCGAGCTCGCAAAGATGCCTCCATAAATCTGTTTATGCCATGCTCTGTATTTTCACCTAAGTCTGAATCTGTAACGAAACTTGCTATGTTTATATGGGTGCCATCATATTTTCTGTATCACTTTGGCTCATGGTCAGTAAGGGACTTGTGTTCTATGCAATTAGTATATTCGTGCCATGCCTTTGGTTGCCATGATAAGCTCCTGTAGCATGTTGTTTGATAGCTCTAAACATTGCAACCTGATTTTATTTCTGCCATATCCTGTGAATTCTTCTAAGTCTGTGGACCTGTTATTATTTGCAATCTTGCCATGTCCTTTTGATCATGTTCTAGTAGTTTTTGGAGATAACTCAGTGTTCATGTTTTTCTATGATTTACCTGTACATCATGTACATGCCTTTTGTTTTCATGTTGAGATCCTGTAGCAAGTTGTTTTGATGCTTGCAAGTAGCCTAGCTGCTGTTTTGGACAGCTTGCCCTTTAAACTTGTTTGGTGTGTATGTGTTGAACCGTTGCTCCGTTTTGAGTGTGCTCTATATGAAACTTGTTTAGTTTTGCATATAGATTCATATTACCTTGTTGAATATATTTTTTGGATGTGTTTGCTTGATGTTTGAATGCATTTTGCATCAATGCCATGCTCATCTTGTTTTGCTCATATCTTCTAGGCTGTAGCTCCGAATCTAATGAACTTTATATGTAACTTGACTAGAATTTCGTGTAGATCATCGTGGTGCATCTTAAATTTCTGTTTAACAACTTGAACATAAGGTTTATTCAGATCTAGACCAATTTCGAAATTAGCATATGAGGACTTACCGGAATTGTTATATGTTGTTTCCGGCCTCATTTAAACTTGCTTTGATGTGTTGCCCTTGTATGCATCATCTCTTGCCATGAGTAGCTTCATGTAGCCTTGTCATGCATCATACTTGGTTGAGAATCATGCCATCTTCTTGTGTGGTGTGTTTACCATGTTGTGTGCTTCTTCTCGATAGTTCCTGCTTGCTATGCTCGTGAGGATTCGTTCGCTCACGCTGCGTGGTTCGTCTTCGTGGCTTCATCTTCTTCATGGACTCGTTCTTCTTCCTTGCGGGATTTCAGGCAAGATGACCGTCACCTTGGATCTCATTACTATCATTGCTATGCTAGTTGCTTAGTTCTATCGCTGTGCCTTATGCCTGGGATATCACAATATCTCTTACATTATTAATGCATCTATATACTTGGTAAAGGGTGGAAGGCTCGGCCTTATGCCTGGTGTTTTGTTCCACTCTTGCCGCCCTAGTTTCCGTCATATCGGTATTATGTTCCCGGATTTTGCGTCCCTAACGCGGTTGGGTGATTTATGGGACCCCCTTGACAGTTTGCTTTGAATAAAACTCCTCCAGCAAGGCCCAACCTTGGTTTTACCATTTGCCTCACCTAAGCCTTTTTCCCTTGGGAGTCGCGCATCCCGAGGGTCATCTCTATTTTACCCCCCGGGCCAGTGCTTCTCTAAGTGCTGGTCCAAACCGAGCGATGTCTGGCGCCCCCTGGGCAACCAGGGTCTATGCCAACCCGACGTCTTGCTCATCTGGTGTGACCTGAGAACGAGATATGTGCATCTCATATCGGGATTTGTCGGCACATTCGGGCGGTCTTGCTGGTCTTGTTTTACCATTGTCGAAATATCTTGTAATCGGGATTCCGAGACTGATCGGGTCTTCCCGAGAGAAGGAATATCCTTCATTGACCGCGAGAGCTTATCATGGGCTAAGTTGGGACACCCCTGCAGGGTTTGAACTTTTGAAAGCCGTGCCCGCGGTTATGTGGCAGATGGGAATTTGTTAATGTCCGGTTGTAGTTAACTTGAAGCAAACTCTTCTAAAATACACCAACCGTGTGCGTAACCGTGATGGTCTCTTTTCGGGGTTGTTCGAGAGGAGAACATGGTTCCTGGGTTATGTTTGACGTAAGTAGGAGTTCAGGATCACTTCTTGATCATTACTAGTTGACGACCGCTTGCTTTGCTTCTCTTCTCGCTCTTATTTTCGTAAGCTAGCCACCATACATGCTTAGTCGCTACTGCAACCTCACCACTTTACCCCTTCCTTACCCATTAAGCTTTGCTAGTCTTGATACCCATGGTAATGGGATTGCTGAGTCCTCGTGGCTCACAGATTACTACACCAACAGTTGCAGGTACAGGTTAACCGATGATCATGACGCGAGAGCGATGTTACTTGTGTTGGAGTTCTTCTTCTTCTTCGTCGATCTTGGGTTAGGTTCCGGGTCGGCAGCCTGGGCTAGCAGGGTGGATGTTGTTTGAGTTTCTGTTTCTGTTTCATCCGTAGTCGGGTGTTGATCTTATGTATGATGTATTGTTGTATTCATGTGTCATTGTATGTCTTGGTTGTATCCCCACTATTATGTAATGTTGATGTAATGATATCCACCTTGCAAAAGCGTCTTCAAGATGCGCTTCTATCCTTGGTGGGACCTTCGAGTTCCTTTAGGATAGGGTCGCATCTTGGGCGTGACAGTTCGGTACTTGATCGAGCGGGTCATGAAGCTGTATGACTACATCAAACCGCGTTGATAAACACTTCCGCTTAATGGTCTACGAGGGTACGTAGACACACTCTCCCCTCTCGTAGCTATGCATCTCCATGGATATATCTTGTGTGTGCGTAGATTTTCTTTGTTTTCCATGCAACGTTCCCCAACAGTGGTATCAGAGCCAGGTCTATGCATAGATGATATGCACGAGTAGAACGCGAAGGAGTTGTGGGCAGTGATGGTCATACTGCTTACCACCAACGTCTTGTTTTGATTCGGCGACATTGTGGGATGAAGCGGTCCGGACCAACCTTACATGTCCACGCACATGAGACCGGTTCCACCGACTGACATGCAACTTGTTTTGCATAAAGGTGGCTGGCGGGTGGCCGTTTCTCCTACTTTAGTTGAATCAAATTTAACTACGGCCGGTCCTTGAAGAAGGTTAAAACATCAAACTTGATAATCACCGTTGTGGTTTTGCGAAGGTAAGAACGGTTCTTGCTAGTTGCCCATAGCAGCCACGTAAAACTTGCAACAACAAAGTAGAGGATGTCTAACTTGTTTTTGCAGGGTATGTTGTGATGTGATATGGTCAAGACGTGATGTGATATACGTTGTTGTACGAGATGATCATGTTTTGCAATATCGACAACCGACAGGAGCCTTAGGGTTGTCTCTTAATTATTGTATGAAATGCAAGCGCCATGTAATTGCTTTACTTTATTGCCATGCGTTAGCAATAGTTGTAGAAGCAATCATTGGCGAGACGACCCCGACGCAACGATGGAGATCAAGGTGTCGTGCTGGTGATGATGGAGATCATGGCGATGCTTTGGAGATGGAGATCAAGAGCACAAAATGATGAAGGCCATATCATGTCACATATTTCGATTGCATGTGATGTTTATCCTCTATGCATCTTATTTTGCTTAAAACGACGATAGCATTATAAGATGATCTCTTCACTTAATTTCAAGATAAAAGTGTTCTCCCTGAGTATGCACCGTTGCCAAAGTTCGTCGTTTCGAAGCACCTCGTGATGATCGGGTGTGATAGACTCTACGTTCACATACAACGGGTGTAAGCCAGATTTACACACATGGAATACTTGGGTTAAACTTGACGAGCCTAGCATGTACAGACATGGTCTTGGAACACCGGAGACCGAAAGGTTGAACATGAGTAATATAGTAGATAGATCAACATGAAGATGTTGACCATTGAAGACTACTCCATCTCACGTGATGATCGGACATGGTTTAGTTGATATGGATCATGTATGACTTAGACAACTTGAGCGATGTTGATTTAAGTGGGAGTTCATTAGTAATTTGATTAATTGAACTAAAATTTATCCTGAACATAATCAAAATTTCTTTGCAAATTATGTAGTAGGTCAATAGCTCGTGATGTAGCTCCCTTATTTTTGATATGTTCGTAGAGAAAACTAAGTTGAAAGATGATGGTAGCAACTACACGGACTAGGTCCGTAACTTGAGGATTATCCTCATTGCCGCACAGAAGAATTATGTCCTTGATGCACCGCTAGGTGAAAGACCTGTTGCAGGAGCTGGTGTAGACGTTATGAACGTTTGGCGAGCTCGATCTAATGACTACTTGATAGTTTAGTGCACCATGCTTTACAGCTTAGAATCGGGGCTCCAAAGATGTTTTGAACGCCATGGAACATATGAGATGTTCCAAGAGCTGAAATTGGTATTTCAGGCTCACGCCCGTGTTGAGAGGTATAAGACCTCTGGCAAGTACTTTGCCTACAAGATGGAGGAGAATGGCTCAGCCAGTGAGCATGTGCTCAGAATGTCTGGGCACTACAATCGCTTAAATAAAGTGGGACTTAATCTTCCAGATAAGATAGTGATTGACAAACTTCTCTAGTCACTATAACCAAGCTACTAGAGCTTCGTGATGAACTATAATATGCAAGGGATGAAGAAAACGATTCCCAGGCTCTTCGCAATGTTGAAATCGGCAGAGGTAGAAATCAAGAAAGAGCATCAACTATTGATGGTTAACAACCACCAGTTTCAAGAAAAAGGGCAAGGGAAAGAAAGGGAACTTCAAGAAGAACAACAAGCAAGTTGCCGCTCCCGTGAAGAATCCCAAAGCTGGACCCAGGCCTGAAACTGAGTGCTTCTACTGCAAAGGAAATGGTCACTGGAAGCAGAACTGCCCCAAATACTTGGCAGATAAGAAGGATGGCAAAGTAAACAAAGGTATGTTTGGTATACATGTTATTGATGTGTACCTTACTAGGTGCTCGTAGTAGCCCCTGGGTATTTGACACCTGTTTAGTTGCTAAGATTTGTAACTCGAAACATGAGTTGCAGAATAAACAGAGACTAGTTAAGGGCAAGGTGACGATGTGTGTTGGAAGTGTTTGCAAGATTGATATGGTTTCCATCGCACACTCCCTCCACCTTCGGAATTAGTGTTGAGCCTAAATAAATGTTATTTGGTGTTTGCGTTGAGCATGAACAAGATTAGATCGTCTTTATTGCTATATGGTTATTCATTGAAGTCAGAGAATAATTGTTGTTTTGTTTACATGAATAAAACCTTCTATGGTCATACACCAAATGTAAATGGTTTATTGAATCTCGATCGTAGTGATACACATATTCATAATATTGATGCCAAAAGATGCAAAGTTGATAATGATAGTGCAACATACTTGTGGCATTGCCGTTAAGGTCATATTGGTGTAAAGCGCATGAAGAAACTCCATGTGGATGGGCTTTTGGAATCACTTGATTATGAATCATTTGATATTTGTGAACCATGCCTCATGGGTAAGATGACTAAAACTCCGTTCTCCGGAACAATGGAGCGAGCTAATGACTTATTGGAAATAATACATACTGATGTATGCAGTTCGATGAGTGTTGAAGCACGCGGCGGGTATCATTATTTTCTAACCTTCATAGATGATTTGAGTAGGTATGGATATATCTACTAGATGAAACACAAGTCTGAAACATTTCAAAAGTTCAAGGAATTTCAGAGTGAAGTGGAGAATCATTGCAACAAGAAAATAAAGTTTCTACATTCTAATCGCGAAGGCGAATATTTGAGTTACGAGTTTGGACTTCATTTAAAACAATGTGGAATTGTTTCACAACTCACGCCACCTGGAACACCACAGCGTAATGGTGTGTCAGATCGTCGTAACCGTACTTTATTAGATATGGTGCATTTTATGATGTCTCTTACTGATTTACCACTATCGTTTTGGGGTTATGCATTAGAGATAGTCGCATTCATGTTAAATAGGGTACCGTCTAAATCCGTTGAGATGACACCGTATGATCTATGGTTTGGCAAGAAACCTAAGCTGTCATTTCTTAAAGTTCGGGGATGCGACGCATATGTCAAAAGGCTTCAGCCTGATAAGCTCGAACCCAAATTGGAGAAGTGTATCTTCATAGGATACCCTAAGGAAACTATTGGGTACACCTTCTACCACAGATCCAAAGGCGGGATCTTTGTTGCCAAGAATGGGTCCTTTCTAGAGAAGGAGTTTCTCTCAAAAGAAGTGAGTGGGAGGAGAGTAGAACTTGATGAGGTAATTGTACCTTCTCTCGAATTGTAAAGTAGCACATCAGAGAAAACCATTCCCGTGATGCCTACACCAACTAGAGAGGAAGCTAATGATGATGATCATGAAACTTCAGATCAAGTTACTACTGAACTTCGTAGGTCGACCAAAACACATTCCGCACCAGAGTGGTACAGTAATCCTACCTTGGAAGTCATGTTGTTAGACAATGGCGAACCTACGAACTATGAAGAAGATATGATGAGCCCAGATTCCGACAAATGGCTTGAGGCCACGAAATCTGAGATAGGATCCATGTATGAGAACAAAGTGTGGACTTTGGTCGACTTGCCTGATGATCGGCAGGCCATTGAAAATAAATGGATCTTCAAGAGGAAGACAGACGCTGATGGTAATATCATCGTCTATAAAGCTCGACTTGTCGCGAAAGGTTTTCGACAAGTTCAAGGGGTTGACTATGATGAGACTTTCTCACCCGTAGCAAAGCTTAGTCAATCCGAATCATGTTAGCAATTGCCAGATTTTATGATTATGAAATCTGGCAAATGGACGTCAAAAATGCATTCCTTAACGGATTTCTTAAAGAAGAGTTGTATATGATGCAGCCAGAAGGTTTTGTCAATTCTAAAGGTGCTAACAAGGTGTGCAAGCTACATCGATCCATCTATGGACTGGTGGGAGTTGGAATATACGGTTTGATGAAGTGATCAAAGCATATGGTTTTATACAGACTTATGATGAAGCCTGTATTTACAAGAAAGTGAGTGGGAGCTCTATAGCATTTCTGATATTATATGTGGATAACATATTGCTGATTGGAAATGATATAGAATTTCTGGATAGAATAAAAGGATACTTGAATAAGAATTTTTCAATGAAAGACCTCGGTGAAGCTATTTACATATTGGGCATCAAGATCTATAGGGATAGATCGAGACGCTTAATAGGAATTTCACAAAGCACATACCTTGGCAAAGTTTTGAAGAAGTTCAAAATGGATCAGTCAAAGAAAGGGTTCTTGCCTGTGTTGTAAGGTGTGAAGTTGAGTAAGACTCAAAGCCCGACCACGGCAGAAGATAGAGAGAAAATGAAAGTCATTCCCTATGCCTTAGCCATATGTTCTATTATGTTTGCCATGCTGTGTACTAGACTTGATGTGTGCCTTGCCATGAGTTTGGCTAGGGGGTACAATAGTGATCCAGGAGTGGATCACTGCTCAACGATCAAAATTATCCTTAGTTACCTAAGAGGACTAAGGAAATGTTTCTCGGTTATGGAGGTGAACAAGAGTTCGTCGTAAAGGGTTATGTCGATACAAGCTTTGGCACCGATCCGGATGACTCTGAGTCTCAATCTGGATACATATTGAAAGTGGGAGCAATTAGTTAGAGTAGCTCCATGCAGAGCATTGTAGACATAGAAATTTGCAAAATACATATGGATCTGAATGTGGCAGACCCGTTGGCTAAAACTTCTCTCACAAGAAAAACATGATCACACCTTAGAACTCTTTGGGTGATAATCACATGGCGATGTGAACTAGATTGTTGACTCTAGTGCAAGTGAGAGACTGGTGGAAATATACCCTAGAGGCAATAATAAAATGGTTAATATTATATTTACTTAATCATGATAAAGGTTTATTATTCATGCTAGAATTGTATTGACCGGAAACTTAAATACATGTGTGGATACATAAACAAATACCGTGTCCCTAATGAGCCTCTACTAGACTAGCTCGTTGATCAAAGATGGTTAAGGTTTCCTAACCATAGACATGAGTTGTCATTTAATAACGAGATCACATCATTAGAAGAATGATGTGATGGACAAGACCCATCCGTTAGCTTAGCATATGATCGTTTAGTTTATTGCTACTGCTTTCTTAATGTCAAATACATATTCCTTGGACCATGAGATCATGCAACTCCCGGATACCGAAGGAATACCTTGTGTTCTATCAAACGTCACAACATAACTAGGTGATCATAAAGATGCTCTATAGGTATCTCCGAAGGTGTCTGTTGAGTTGGTGTGAATCAAGATTGGGATTTGTCACTCCGTGTATCAGAGAGGTATCTCTGGGCCCTCTCGGTAATACAACATCACAAGAAGCTTGCAAGCAAAGTGACTAAGCAGTTAGTTACGAGATGATGTATTACGGAATGAGTAAAGAGACTGGCCGGTAACGAGATTGAACTAGGTATGGAGATACCGATGATTGAATCTCGGGCAAGTAACATACCGACAAACAAAGGGAACTACGTGTTGTCATAAAGGTTTGACCGATAAAGATCCTTGTAGAATATGTAGGAACCAATATGGGCATCAAGGCCCCACTATTGGTTTTTGACCGGAGAGGCGTCTCGGTCATGTGTACATCATTCTCGAACCCATAGGGTCTGCACACTTAACGTTTGTTGATGATATAGTATTATATGAGTTATGTGAGTTGGTGACCGAATATTGTTCGGAGTCCCGGATGAGATCACGGACATGACGAGGAGCTCCGGAATGGTTCGGAGGTAAAGATTTGATATATAGGATGATGATATTTGGTCACTGGAAAGGTTTCGGGATTTACCGGGTATTCATCGGAGTGCCGGAAGGGGTTCCGGGAGGCCTCGGGAGGTTATTGGGCCTTATGGGCCAAGGGGGGAGAGCACTCCAGCCCAAAAAAGGGGGCTAGCATGCCCCTCCACTCCCTTCCCTTGCACCAAGGAGGGAGGTAAGGAAGGGGGAGGCTCCCTAACGCAGCCAGCCCCCCTCCCCCCATGTTCAAATATGGAAGGGGGAGCTGCTACCTCTTGAGCTTGCGTTGGTTTTTCCCTTGAAGAGGAAAGGGTGATGCAGCAAAGGAGCATAAGTTTTTCCCTCAGTTTTCAGAACCAATGTATCAATCCAGTAGGAGACTATGCAACAAGCCACTGAATACCTGCACAAACAAATACCAACTTGCAACCAACACGACAAAGGGGTTGTCAATCCCTTCACGGTTATTCGCAAAGTGGGATCTGATAGAGATGGATAAACGGTAAAGTAATATTTTTGGTTTATGGAATGGAAAGTAAAGATTGCAAAATAAAGGGAACAGTGACAGATATTGGAAAGTTGACGGGAAACTAATATGATGTAAAATAGACCCGAGGGGCATATGTTTCACTAGAGGCTTCTCTCAAGATAGAAATTATTACGGTGGGTGAACAAATTACTACTGAGCAATTGATAGAAAAGCGTAAAGTTATGACGATATCTAAGGCAATGATAATGAATATAGGCATCGCGTCCGTGTCAAGTAGACCGAAACGATTCTGCATCTACTACTATTACTCCACACATCGACCGACTCCTGCCTGCATCTAGAGTATTAAGTTCATAAGAACAGAGTACCACATTAAGCAAGATGACATGATGCATCGGGATTAACTCAAGCAATATGATGAAAAGCCCATCTTTTTATCCTTGATGGCAACAATACAATACGTGCCTTGGTGCCCCTATTGTCACTGGGAAAGGACACCGCAAGATTGAACCCAAAGCTAAGCACTTCTCACATTGCAAGAAAAACCAATCTAGTTGGCCAAACCAAATCGATAGTTCGAGGAGACTTGCAAAGATATCAAATCATGCATATAAGAATTCAGAGGAGATTCAAATAATATTCATACATAAGCTGATCATAAATCCACAATTCATCGGATCTCAGCAAACACACCACAAAAGAGTATTACATCGAATAGATCTCCAAGAACATCGAGGAGAAATTTGTATTGAGAATCAAAGAGAGAGAAGAATCCATCTAGCTACAAGCTATGGACCCGTAGGTCTGAAGTAAACTACTCACGCTTCATCGGAGAGGCAATGGTGTTGATGTAGAAGCCCTCCGTGATCGACTCCCCCTCCGACAGGATGTCAGAAAAGGCTCCAAGATGGGATCTCGCGGGTGCAGAAGGTTACGGCGGTGGAAAAGTGGTTTTGTGGCTCCCCTGGATGTTTTTGGGGTATAAGAGTATATGTAGGAGGAAGAACTAGGTCAGGAGAGCTATGAGGGCCCCTGTCGGTGTCAAACCGTGGATCTCGGGTAGGGGTCCCGGATGTGGTCTAGGCGGATGGTAACAGAGACAAGGGACACGATGTTTTACCCAGGTTCGGGCCCTCTCGATGGAGGTAATACCCTACCCTTCTTGATTAATATTGATGATATGGGTAGTACAAGAGTAGATCTACCACGAGATCAAGGAGGCTAAACCCTAGAAGCTAGCCTATGGTATGATTGTTGTTCATCCTAAGGACTAAAACCTCCGGTTTATATAGACACCGGATAGGTCGGGGTTACAGTAGTCGGTTACAATGGTAGGAGATCTACATATCCGTATCGCCAAGCTTGCCTTCCACGCCAAGGAAAGTCCCATCCGGACACGGGACGAAGTCTTCAATCTTGTATCTTCATAGTCTTGGAGTCCAGCCATGACGATAGTCCGCTATCCGGACACCCCTAGTCCGGACTCCTCAAGAGCCCTCGAACCAGGCTTCAATGACGATTTAGTCCGGCGCGATATTGTTTTCGCATTGCAAGGCGGGTTCCTCCTCCAATACTTCATAGAAGGTTTTGAACACAAGGATAGTGTCCGCTCGCAAAACAAGTTCCACATAACACCGTAGAGAGAATAATTTTGCATAGATCTTCGACGTATTCAGGGCGTGACATCACACCACGGCCAGGCCTTTATATGAATCGTTTTTACCGCTTTCACCTCAGCGTGTTTAGCGAGGCGGTTTCCTTGGCACGCCTTATCAAAGCATAGATCGTGCCCCTTATTCCGGATTCTCATCAATACGGACGGGGTAACCCATCCACGCCATTGATTACGACGCTTGGGAAATAAGCGAGTTTTACCAGTCGGTGGGGACGATAGCTTCGCTCTGCCTATATAAGGGATAAGGATCCACCTTTTCACCCACGCCTTCTTCCTCCTTTGCTTATCCATTTCCACAAGACTTTCGAGCTCCAAATACTAAGTCCGCACATCCCACCTCAACCTTCTCCAACCATGTCGAGCGGAGGCAGGTGGATGGCCTCCTCCGTCACGGAGGGCACATCAAAAGATCTGCGGAGGCCGGATACTTGTCCGCGACATTGCGCCAGGCTGCCCAAGCGGGCAGCTTATTCCAACCCCGGCCCCATGAGAGGGTAGTGTTTCTCCTCACTTCCTCCATGGACTAGGTTTTCCACTTCACCCGCTTGTCCGGGGCTCATGTTCTACTACGGCTGGACTTCCACGACCTGCCCCAATTTCATCCTGAACATCTCGGCGTTTATCGTCAGGTGCGAGGTTTTCCTCCATGTTACCCCCACTTTGGATTGTGGCTCAAGACCTTCAAGGTGGAGCCAAAGATGATCGAGGGGCAACAAGCAGAGTCGGAGGGCGGTCATAAGCAAATGTGCTGATGCTCCGGGGCCGAGGGCTCTTTTCAAGAGGAGCTTGGTTTGTGGCAACGGGAGTGGTTTTATATCACCGCCCTGGGGCACCAAATGGGCGGCGCCCCTGCCTTCCGCTCAGGTCCACCACAGCGGCTGGCATCATGGGTCAACAAGGGGCTCGACTGGGGCCGCCCAAGGACGTTCCTTGCTGCAGGGCCGATTCGAGACCTCCGGAAAGAGGAATCAATCTGGTCGCAGTGGCGCAGGTTATGGTGATCCGCGCCTTCAGCCCTGCAAACGCCCCCCTCCGCCTGTGGAATTCAACCGAGGGACCACGAGCTCTCCAAAATTTTATGGGCACGACGCCTGTGGAGATGTATAAACTGTTCTTCGGATCACAAGAGAAGTGTCCGGACTTGACCGAGGACGCAGGACTAAGCTGCAATCGCCAGATACTCAAGTAAGTTGTCCCAGAACCGGACAAGCTGTTCACTCATTTATTTTATATATATGCCCTTTAAAGGAGCCGCTTTCTTGAACAGGAGTGGATAGCCAAGGCAAAGTTAATAAGGTGTCCGCTCCTCCCGGAGACCACGCCGGATCCCATGCCGACCAAGATGTTGAAGGTCGCGCCTTTTAAGAAGGCGCAGGGGAGCGGGAAGCAACCGCCTTCTGAAGGAGGCTATCAAGGAAGGAGGGAGTAAGAGTCCCACCTTCCGAGGAGAGAAGAGGACCGCTTGAAGATCCGGAGGTCAAGGCCTCAAAGAGGGAAAGGAATCTTCGCGAGAGAGTCCGCGCCGAAGTAACCCAGCCGCATTATTTCCCGAGGGATCAGCCTCCAATGAGCCGTAAGTAAAAAGAAGGGGTCTTGTAAGTAAGGAACATCCTGTATTTATTCATGAAGATAACCAAATTGTACCTTGTAGTTCGGACCTCAGCCCTTCTCAGCAGAGCTCGTCTTGGGGATCTTCTTCCGAGATGATGGAGAGCGAACGCCCCACCTGTCGCACTCTCATGTGAAGCGGACGACCCGAGGTGTCGCCACGGAGGGTTCCCCAAGTCCAAGGGCCGGAAGGTCCAGCGCCAAGTGGTGTGCGGTCGGAGGAGTGAAGGATCTGCCGGGCGAAGGCTTATTTGTAAGATCACCGTGCTCTAATGGGTACGGTGATTGAAAGAATTGCATCCGCGGAGAGCGGATTTGTAACATCCCAAATTTTCAATTTGGAATGTTATACATTAGGTCATCATGCATATCATATTTTTCTCGCATTTTTCCGATCCTAGAAATTTCACGCAACTCAAGGACCCTCGGAGAGAGTTGGAAGTTTCATTATTTTCATATTTGGGATTTCTCAAATTTTGAAAATAGGATCATTGGATTTATTTAATTATCTTCATAAAGTTTTTCCTATAAAAATATTAAAGAGAGGGAATAATATGACTTTCCCAATATTTAGGAAAAATGAAGATATTACAAATAAATCAAAATTTGGTTTTGGAAGATTTATTTTGCTTAGGCAAAAATGAGCATTTTAAAAATTTATGCATGTTTGCTGCTTTTAAAGTTCATTTTGTTCACTCATTTTAGGAGTCGGGAAAATTTGTTTTATTTAAATCGAGTTTATTTGGTATTTTTTAATTCGCTTGGTTTAGATTTTATTTTAAAAAAAAATCGCTGCTTCGGGCCAAGGCCCACCCATGCCCAACCACCAGCCCCGCCCCAGCCTTGCCCACCTCCCTCTCCTCCCACACAGACGCCGCCGCCTCGAAGGGAGCCCCACCACGCCTCCCGAGTCCGGCTCCACCCGACCCCTGCCCTCCCCAAGCCACCCACACTTTATATACCGGCCCCCCTCTCTCACACCGCCGCCCGCCCTCACCAGCGCTTAAGCCGAGCCCGCCGCTGTTCTCCGCCGCCGCCCGTTCCCCGCCGTCGCCGAGTACGCCACGCCCACGGACCCGCCGCCGAGCCTCGCGGACCTCGCGTGAAGAGCCACTGGAGGTAGCCGCCCCCGCCGCCAGATCCGGTTTTTTTGGAAAAAACGATCCGGTTTTTATTTAAAAAAAATGTTCGGTTTTTCAAAAAAAAAACCCTAGATTGGTTTTATTTTTTTTCGGTTTTCTTATTTAACGAACGTTCACCGAACCGTTCGTTTCAATGAACGTGTTCGTTGGATTAGTTCGCTAATCTAACGTCCGCTAATTAGTCCGTTAAATCGCTTTCTTTTAATCGGATTTAATCCGTTATTTTTCCGATTCGATTTCAGATCCGATTTTCAAATCTGTTTTATTTCTCGCCGCTTATCGGAATCGGTGATTCAAGCGCTGGAGTTTCAGAACGAAACCGCCGTTCGATTAACCTACTTTCACAGAGTTTTGCTACTGTGAAATTTTGACCTAGTTTCAGATTGCATAACCGAGTCGTTTCTCTCGAGTTTCGACTTTCGATGTTTATTTTGATTCAATTCTTTTGCAACCTGGGTTCTTAAGTTGAACTTTCTGGTTAGATCTTTTATTCGAGATTTCCCGTGCATTAGATGAATACTTATTGTATGCTTGTTGTTTGTCTGCGTTAGATCACCCGAGTGCGCCGCTTGTTACTTCAATCTCTAGGTCTCATGGATCATCGCAAGGCAAGTAACACTTTGATCATACTCTTCTCATACCCAGTTTTTATGCATTAGATCTATTCCTCAAACACTTGCATGATTAGGATCTAATTAAATTGTGGGATGGGAAGTAGATTGAGGTAGTACCTATTACTGCTTTTACTTATGAAACCTTGGGAGTTACTTCACGCTTGCTTGTTTAAGCCATGCTATGCTAGTAGACGTGGATTGGGTGAGTGTATATCCATGATGATGTGAGATTGTAATTAATGGTTTATCTAAGGTGGCAACCTAAACACACATCCGGGTGGATTGAGGCACCTGGTTTCTATCAGACTTGCTGTATTTCTTCGGACCGCCACCTGTGCTCAAGGATCATAAGATTATTCAAACTGAAACTTCCGTGTGCAGCCACAAGCCAATTATGGGCTCTGGCGTAGTTGACTAAGTTGTGCGAACTCTTACGGGTAGGCTAGCTGATGTAGGGGATGTAGGTTGGTACGGTCTACCCACATGTAAGGTGCTAGCGCTTCGAAGACTATGTCTCGGTCATCCGCTTCTCAAACACCATGTAGTGCGAGAACCTAGCGGAGGCGATCGAGTCTTGTGGGGAAAAGTGCTAAACCTCTGCAGAGTGTATAAACTAATCATGATTAGCCGTGTCCCCGGCTATGGACGCTTTGAGTATCCTGTAATTGAATATCATGTGAATCTCAACATGTTACCTCTAATAAAAGTTGTTGGGTTTGATGAGTACTTTTAATTGATTGAGGATGTTGTCAACCATTCTCAATGTTTAACAACCACCATGATAGTTAAATAAAATTATTCCTTTGATGTAGGGAAAAACCAGCTTTATGCAATGTAACAGAGAGCCTTACCACCAGCCATATATGCATGTAGTATAGGCTTATTCCTTCATTGCTCTTATGTGTTACATTGCCAAAGATATTCCATGTGCTGACCTGCTTTGCTGTAACTTTCACGCTGCAGACTTTCGCATTTACAGTAAGGTGTTAGGTCGTGGTTCTATACTCGGATGCCGTTGGAGTTGATGGACTCACTTATCTTCCAAGCCTTCCGCTGTTTATTATTAGATGGCCTTAAGCCATATTATTGTATTAAGTCCCTTGTGGACATCGATGTAATAAGTGTGTGATTGCTACTCGCAATAAATCCTTCAAGTACTGTGGTGTCGACATCGATCCAGGATGACATCGAGCACGTAGACCGGATCCATTCGGTCTGGTCGCTCACAGATTGCATGAAGCCGCCGAAGCTTCTCGACGGGTTTGAGGTACGCAAAATGATGTACCTTCCGGCGCTTATGCATATAAAATGTGCCTCAGATAGATAGTAGCCCCGAGACTCGGTATGTTGTCAAAATTGACAACGTGCAAGGATCAAATTTCGCTATAACATATCGCCGCTCCTAAACAGTGGCGGGCGTCCGGAGGCCGACAGACTGATGAATATGCCGAACTAAAGCGGCAACATGACGAGGAGGATGTAGACATCGCGCTGGTCAATAAACGGTTTGACGAGTCACAAGGTATGCGACTTCTACGCGGACACCTGGTAAGGGGGCTTGAAACCCATGTCTTACTATTCGTATGCTTAATGCAGATGGTGCCGCTGCCGTGGAGGAGCTGCGGCCGGAACTCGCCCGAGCAAAAGAGCAAGCCAGGGTCAGTAATGCGGCCGCTTTAAAGGCGGCCGAAGAGCTAGAAGCCGAACGGGCTGCTCACTCCGAAGCAAAGAGGAAATGGCCGATATGGCAAAAAAGTTAAGGAATACTACCGATCGCTGCGAGGTTCTTGAAAAGAACGCAAAGCGGAACAAGAGGGTTTAAAAAGGCCGCCGCCGAATCCAAGAATGCCCAATCGGCTTTGGGAGCTGCCAAGGAGGAGCTGAGTCGCCGGGCAATTCGGCTGGAAAACCGCTTTCGCTGCGGAGGAAATATACAGATCCAAAGTATGCTCGCTTGGATAAGTTGTGGAGTTTGGAGGATGCTTATCTCGACTTGGCGGCGAAGGCCGCGGACGCGGTTGAGCACTTCCGGGGCGTAAGGGGCATGTAGGAAAGAGCTATATTGGTCGCAATTCCATAGTCCGGGCGCCCTCCGCCGCTGACCGATCGGTTGGCGAATGGGCCGAGCTGAATCGGTTGTCCGGATTTGCCATGAACCATGTCTTGACTCACTTGTGGTCGGGCGGACCCAGCCAAGAGCTATTTTGGTTTAGTGCAGCAGCTTCTTGGTGCGGTATCAGACGACGCAATGAAGCGATCGGCGTGTATTGAGGGAGCGCGGATGGCTCTTGCCCGTGTCAAGACATACCGGGCAGAGATGAAGGCCGACGTTGCATCCCAAGATTCGACAGAAGCCGTACCCGCCGAGCACTACTTTGAAGAAGTCCCGCGGGCGCTTCGCTTAATAGAGACGCAATGCTCAAGGATATTATGTTTAAATGACATGTATGATTTGTGAAAACAATGTTTCAATATAATATAAGAGCTTTTTATACTTGTGCGCTCAAGTAGTAAACTACTCCAGGCGGCCGCTTATGTATATGTGTATATAACTGAAAGATGGCAGTCCTTGGCTTCAGCCCCACGCACATAGTGCGGGGTGTTTGCAAAGAAAGCGCTTTTTCACACTTAATCCAACGCCTTGGTCCTGTTAAGGAGGTGATAGCGTAGCAAACCAGCAACCGGACTATAATGCTTTATTACTTTCACTTAGCCATAGGAGTTCGAGGGTGGGGCTACTATATAGCCCACGGGGCACCGCACTCTCCCGAATTCGGGTGCGTATGTGCCTGACCGAAAACCGTCCTTCGTTAATGCCGAGGAATCCTAAACATTCTTGTGAGTCATCGAGTGGTTGACCACCTCTCGCTATATCATGACAGTCAGCCGCTTTCTATTGAGGTGCTCGCCCGCCGAACCGGGCACAATCGCAGAGTTCTCCGGTGCCGCGTTAGCCGTGAAAACGGAACGTAAGGCAGCAAAACACAGGAGCCGCAACCCAACATTTGACCAAAGACATGATTCGAGCTGATGCATATAAGGCCTAATCTCGAGACGCCAATACTCCCTAAGGTATTCGGTCTTTATGAAAATGGGCGAATAATGCCCTAATCCCCGTGTCCAGTGCACGCAAAAATTCTAGTGCGGCCAATGCCAAAACGCCAGACCTCCTCCTCGGTTATAGTAAGGAACCGGGGATGTGTATCAACAAGAGACAGAAAAAGGTTTACGCAGGTCTTAATCTGAAAAGAATCCTTGCAACGGGTCCCTCATCGCACGCTCTGCGCTGTGTCTCCGTTGTGCCGTATCCGGGCGGGTGTAGCACGTTGTTCATCTGTAAAGAGAGGAACTTAGTTTAAAAGAAAAAGGATCGTGCGCAAGATGTACTTAATATTAAATAAACAGAGTATGGTTCGAAGAAGTGAATAAAGTTGAGCTTTATTGTCTCTTGTTATACATGCATGCAGCCCCTCGTATGGGGGTATGCCGCTAGTAGGCGCCGGACTCGTCTAGCCATGTCCGGGGTTTGAATGACCAATTCAGGTTCTTTGCCTAGCAGACCCGGATAACTGTGGGGCTGTCAAGGCAGTCTCCCGTTCTTCCGTGCTCAAGTAACACTTAATACTTCCTTTTAACGAGATGATGCCGCATGGACCGGGCATTTTAAGTGTTAAAGATTGAAAGGACATGCGGTGCCCCCATGTGTGGTTTTGGTAATTGATGACATTCTCTATGGACTAATGGTTGCATTGAGTTATATTTGAAGGATTTGTCCATAGGCATTTCTTGAAGTCCATGTGTTAGTTTCAAGGAGTTTATGTGTTGACCAAGGTGCTATTAAGGAATTATCCAAAGATTGGTCATGTGAGTGTTGAGCTTATTGCAAGCATGTCTTGAAGAATAAGATTGTGTGATCATTCATGTTTACCTTCAAGACATCATCCAAACAAATAGAGTTGGAAAGAGTCAAGGTTGATCAAGACTAAGTCAAGAGTGAATCAAGTTGATCAACTCACAAAGCATAGAAGATGTACCGAGAGGGATCAAGTGATCCCATGGTATGGTAAGCATTGTCCATTACGCTTTGTTTGCTAACCCATGGTCTTCGTGAGAGTTCTTTGTGGGTTAGGTTGCGGTGTGCAAGTTCAAGTGATGCATCACGAAGAGATCAAGTGCTTGAAGCTTGTCGTCCATTGTGGTGACAATGGACTTGTGAAGATGAGCGGAAGAGGGGCTCACCCATAGTTGAGTATGGGGGAGCAATCATCTAGTCTTCATCGAGCCAACGCAATCAAGAAAGGTGGTCCATCTTGCGGAGGAGTAGATCGTCATCAACTAGCTCAAGTGGATTTTGTGCAAGGCAAAGGTTTGCCCTTGATAGGTTTTCTATTTTACCGGTCTCATGGTAGTTGTGGGAGACCGGGTTATAGGATCGATTGCCGTACTATCAAGGGGGGCTCTCGATGAGTTGCTTGATCGTATCGTTCGTAGAGAGATCAAACCATTGCATCCTTGCATCATCTTTATTGGTTCTTGTTTGGTTCTTCTCCTTGTGAGTTTTGGAGCTTATGGTCATTTTTATGACAAGCTCGAGTTCATCTAAAACGGAGTTTGCATGCATCTTCTATGATGTTTTCGATGTTGGAGGTTCTGCCGGTTCTTCTCTGTTGGAGGTTCCTCTCCTCTCTTGTTTGGCATACCTCCCATGCATGCATCTTCTATGATGTTTGGCATACCTTCTCTGTTTTGATGCTACTCATTGTCTTGTATCCAACAAGCTTGAGTTTTCTCAATTCGGAGCTCATTTGCAGAAGTTATGGCAGTTCTGGTTTTATTGTTACCCTCTGTTGTCTTCTCTGCAAAATGAAGGACTCCTAGTGTTGCTGATCTGGGGCATGCGGTAGTACTGCTCTCCGGAGCGGTAGTACCGCTCTGTGGGAGCGGTAGTACCGTGGCCTCAGGCCAGGCGCAGCTGCTCGAGCGGTAGTAGGGGCGGATGTAATTTTTTTACATCCGCGCCCTACGCGGTAGTACCGCGCCACGAGCGCGGTAGTACCGTGGGCTCTGGCCAGGCTTAGCAGCATGAGTGGAAGTAGGGGCGGATGTAATTTTTTACATCCATGCCCTATGCGATAGTACCGCTCTTCGTGTGCGGTAGTACCGTGCCGGAGTTTTGCGCAGGTCCTCCCTCAGCGGAAGTAGGTACGGAAGTAATTTTTTACTTCCGTGCTTTCTCTGCGCCTAGTGTTGCCTGCCTTACGGTAGTACCGCTAGGGCGCGGTAGTACCGCTCCGGCAGTTCTACCGCCGCCACTGCTGTGCAACAGCCTTCATCCGCCAGAGCTACACATGCGGTAGTACCGCAACCTGCAGCGGGTAGTACCGCAGCCAATCATGTAGTACCGCAGCTCCTCATGTAGTACCGCGTCGTGCGGGCTGAGTGAGGGGATAACGGTTGGTTTTTCTCCCCACCTATAAAAGGGGTTCTTCTTCCCCATTGAGACTAATCCTTTGAGCTCGTGTTCTTCCCCCATTGTTGACCTTCTTCGAGCTTGCTAACTCTCAATCCCTCCATGGATTCTTGCTAGTTTTTGAGGGAAAAGAGAGAGGAGATCTAGATCCACATTTCCACCAATCACTTTCTCCTCTAAGTGAGGGGAACCCCTTGGATCTAGATCTTGGAGTTCTTTGTGTTCTTCGTTCGTTCTTCCTCTCATTTTCCTCCCAAGCATTAGTTGCTTTGGTGGGATTTGGGAGAGAAGGACTTGGGCACTCCGTGTGCCCTTGCCATTGCATTTGGTGCATCGGTTTGAGTTCTCCACGGTGATACGTGGAAGTGAAGTTTGAGAAGCTTATTACTCTTGGGTGTTTGGGCACCCTAGAGCTTGTTCCTCTTGGGTGCCTTGGCGCCCTAGACGGTTGGTGGTGTTCGAGCTCAATCATTGTGGTGTAAAGCTCCGGCAAGCGCCGGGTCTCCAATTAGGTTGTGGAGATCACCCCAGCAATTTGATGAGTACCGTGACCGCCCCAAGGGTTGCCAAAGTGTACGGGTTCGTGACCGCCCCCAAGGGTTGCCATTTGTACGGGTTCGGTGACCGCCCTCAAGGGTCCCTTAGTGGAATCACGGCATCTTGAATTGTGCGAGGGCGTGAGGAGATTACGGTGGCCCTAGTGGCTTCTTGGGGAGCATTGTGCCTCCACACCGCTCCAAACGGAGATTAGCATCCGCAAGGGTGTGAACTTCGGGATACATCGTCGTCTCCGCGTGCCTCGGTTATATCTTACCCGAGCCTTTACTTATGCACTTTACTTTGTGATAGCCATTTTGTTCTTTTTCATATATCTTGCTATCACATAGTTGATTATCTTGCTTAGCATAAGTTGTTGGTGCACATAGGTGAGCCTAGTTGTTTTAGGTTTTGTGCTTGACAAAGTAACTGCTAGGTTTATTCCGCATTTGTTCAAGCCTAAACCGTAATTATTTTAAAGCGCCTATTCACCCCCCCCCCTCTAGGCGACATCCACGATCTTTCAGAGATGCATAATGCGGTATTGCATTAAAGCGGGCGAAAGCTTCGCGTCCCAATAGTGCTTGATGGCTACTTTTAAACGGGGCGATATGGAAGAGTAACCTTTCGCGACGAAAGTTGTCGGATGAACCGAACACAACTTCTAGCTGTATGGAGCCCGTACAATGGGCATATGGGCCTGGCATTACTCCTTTAAAGGAGGTGTTGCTACGGCAAATTTTGGTTGGGTTTATCCCCATCCTGCGGATTGTGTCCTGATATATCAGGTTTATGTCATTGCCGCCATCCATGAGGACTCGTAAATTGGAATCCGTCGATTATAGGATCCAAGATCGTGGCAGTCCATCCTGCGTCCGGATATTTTCGAATAGTCCCGATGGTCGAAGGTGATTGGTTTTGACAACCAGCAGTGCGCGCGCTTTTTAGTGGGCGCCGCCTGCTTTCCTTTGATCACGTAAAGTGAGTTTACTGTTTTAACCTCTTGTGGGAAAGTCTTTTGTTGTCCGGGCTCGCTTGTGGCGCTCGTCGTCATCTTCACTTGGTGTGTCGAGCCCTTGTGTTCGGGCGCTCACCTGCGGGCTGTTTGAAGACCCAACAATTTCGTGGGTATGGTTAGCGGGCCTCCAGAGTACTATGGATTTGACATATCTTGTCCAAGATTTTGTTGAAGTTGGAGAGCTCATCGCTATTGTCCTTAAGGGCAGTTTTTGTTGTTCTGCCGTGAGCTTTTGAATCCGGCGCCGATCGCCGTGCTCTTTGGACTGTTCCTTTTAATCCGCGCTGGTCCTTGTTGCGCCGTGGTTTCCCGTTTCCATCCCTGACTTCGATGTACTTGGGTCCGCTGGTGCTGCATCTTGCTAGCCAGCTATCCTCTCCCGCACAAAAGCGGGTCATGAGGCTTGTTAATGCGGACATTGTTCTTGGCTTTTCTTGGCCGAGGTGTCTGGCGAGCCATTCGTCTCGGACGTTGTGTTTGAAAGCTGCTAAGGCTTCAGCGTCCGGACAGTCGACTATTTGGTTCTTTTAGTAAGGAACCTGTTCCGCAATTCCGGCTGACTCTCCGGCTATTGAGTTATGTGACTTAGATCGTCAGATCCGGAGGGCGGACATAAGTCCCCTGAAAATTTGCCCTAAATGCATCCTCGAGCTCTTCCCAGCTTCCAATGGTATTTTCGGCAGGCTCTTAAGCCAATGCCGAGCTGGCCCTTTGAGTTTAAGGGTAAGTATTTTATGGCTTGGAGATCGCTCCTCTAGCCATGTGTATGTGGAGGATGTAATCCTCAATCCGCACTCTGTGGTCTGTTGTTCCTTCAGATGCCTCTATGTTTACGGGTTTGAATCCACTGAAATTCATGATCCAAAGACCTCATTGGTGAAACATATAGTGTGCGGCACCCCTATATTTGGGTGTGCCGTGATCTTCGAATTTTGGCGTGTGCATTGCTTTGACGAGCATGCTTTCTTGGCCCATGATGGACCTAATGGGCCATCCTTTTGATGTGAATCCTTATGCGGATCGCATATTGGCTTGTGTCTGCACCATTCGCCGCTCTCTTTTGCCGTGAGGTCGCCCATCCGACCGGTGGCCTTCTTGCTTTTTAATTGTGGGGCTCTAAGGCCTCCTCGTCAATTCGGGCGTAGCTTTCTTTTGGGTAGCTCTTTGTTCGCAATCGTCGCCGTGCTTGTTCATGGTGCTGAATACTTTGCTCCATCTGATTCTGAGTGCATCTTCGCTGTTTTGAGCTTCCGCTTACGCTTTTTCGAACGCGCAGCGGCGCGAGCCTTTTCTCGGAGGTCATTTTGCTCCAATAGTTTGTCCGCGCCGATCGTGCGGACTGTTGTCTTTGCCGGGGACAGATTGTTTATCCAAGTTGTCTTGTTCGGACGATTGCTCGATAGCTTGTTCGTTGTCCACCGGTTCGCCCTGCTCTATGGCCGGGTCTTTATTGAGGCGGGACTTTGTTCGGCGTTTACGTTGCCGTTTTGACTGCTTTTCGAGGGATTTATCCTTCGTAGCGTCCCGTTGTTCCTCGTCTTCATTTCCTTTAGGTGTATCCACCATGCATACATCATGGGATGAGGTGGTTGTCCAGCTTCCTATAGGTGCTGGCTCATTGTTGTCTCCTACATCGTCGTCCATACCGTTGATGTCTTCGGAGTCAAAATCGAGCACGTCGTGTAAGCTTTCGACAGTGGCTACGAAGTGGGTGGTGGGTGGGCGTTGAATTTCATCGTCGTCCGCATCCCAACCTTCCTGACCGTAGTCCGCCAGGCTCTCCGGATAAAGAGAGAGACTTTAGTGAATTCAGGATGTCGCCAAAGGGTGAGTGCTTTGAAAGATGTCCGCGTCCGTGAACTCCATGACAGCGCCCAATCGGATTCGATTGGGGCGCTGGAGGGTTCGGAGTCCGAGAGGAGTCCGCACCACAGTCGAGGTATTCGCAGCGACAGGATGGAGTTCGCCTCGATCGCCGTAGAGATTGTAGCCCCGAGGCGGTGTCCAACCACTCGCCCTCGATCGGGAAATCCGCCCGAATTAAGGGCCGGAGCGGATGCTGGTGCGGCCTCCAGAGCGCTGTTCGGCTGCAGAGCTAGATCATGCCCATCGAGACAGTGCGACGCGCTTGGCTGCGGCTCGAATCCGCCGAAGATCAAGTCTCCGCGGATATCGGCTGTATAGTTCAAACTTCCAAATCTAACCTGATGGCCAGGGCGAAGCTTCGATCAGCTCCAGATGGCTGCTTAATTGGCCCGCATGCAAAGCCGCCGAATCGAAGATCTGTCCGGGAGAAAAGTCTCACCTGGACCGCGTCGTTGTTGATGATCGAAGGAGCCATCGGGCCTATCGGTGAGGACACAGAGGAACTCTCAATGAAAGCACCAATGTCGGTGTCAAACCGGCGGATCTCGGTAGGGGTCCCGAATCTGTGCGTCTAGGCGGATGGTAACAGGAGACAAGGGACACGATGTTTTACCCAGGTTCGGGCCCTCTCGATGGAGGTAATACCCTACCCTTCTTGATTAATATTGATGATATGGGTAGTACAAGAGTAGATCTACCACGAGATCAAGGAGGCTAAACCCTAGAAGCTAGCCTATGGTATGGTTGTTGTTCGTCCCACGGACTAAAACCCTCCGTTTATATAGACACCGGATAGGTTAGGGTTACACAGTCGGTTACAATGGTAGGAGATCTACATATCCGTATCGCCAAGCTTGCCTTCCACGCCAAGGAAAGTCCCATCCGGACACGGGACGAAGTCTTCAATCTTGTATCTTCATAGTCTTGGAGTCCAGCCGTGACGATAGTCCGGCTATCCGGACACCCCCTAGTCCGGGACTCCCTCAGGCCCACAAGGTAGGGGGCGCGCCCCATCCCCCTGGGCGTGCCCTCCACCCTTGTGGCCGCCTCGAGGCTCCTCTGACTTGCACTCCAAGTCTCCTGGGTGTCTTATGGTCCAAAAAAATCATGGCGAAAGTTTTATTCCGTTTGGACTCTGTTTTCTATTCCTTTTCTGCGAAACTCTAAAACAAGGAAAAAACAGAAACTGGCACTGGGCCCTAGGTTAATAGGTTAGTCCCAAAAATCATATAAAATAGCATATTAATGCATATAAAACATCCAAAACAGATAATATAATTGCATGGAACAATTAAAAATTATAGATACGTTGGAGACATATCAAGCATCCCCAAGCTTAATTCCTGCTCGTCCTCGAGTAGGTAAATGATAAAAATAGAATTTCTGATGTGGAATACTACCTATCATATTTATCCATGTAATTCTCTTTATTGTGGCATGTATGTTCAGATCCGTAAGATTCAAAACAAAATTTTATATTGACATAAAAACAACAATACTTCAAGCATACTAACACAATAATTATGTCTTCTCAAAATAACATGGCCAAAGAAAGCTTATCCCTACAAAATCATATAGTTTGGCTATGCTCCATCTTCATCACACAAAAAATGTAAATCATGCACAACACCGATGAAAATCCAAGCAATTGTTTCATACTTTTGATGTTCTCAAACTTTTTCAACTTTCACGCAATACATGAGCGTGAGCCATGGACATAGCACTATAGGTGGAATAGACCGTGGTTGTGGAGAAGACAAAAAGAAGGAGATAGTCTCACATCAACTAGGCATATCAACGGGCTATGGAGATGCCCATTAATAGATATCAATGTGAGTGAGTAGGGATTGCCATGCAACGGATGCACTAGAGCTATAAGTTTATGAAAGCTCAAAAATAAACTAAGTGGGTGTGCATCCAACTCGCTTGCTCGCGAAGACCTAGGGCAATTTGAGGAAGCCCATCATTGGAATATACAAGCCAAGTTCTATAATGAAAATTTTCCACTAGTATATGAAAGTGATATCATAGGATATTCTCTGTCATGAAGATCATGGTGCTACTCTGAAGCACAAGTGTGGCAAAAAGGATAGTAACATTGTCCCTTCTCTCTTTTCTCTCATTTTTTTGTTTGGGCCTTCTCTCATTTTATCGTCGTCTTTTTTATTTATTTTTCGTCCGGAATCTCATCCCAACTTGTGGGGGAATCATAGTCTCCATCATCCTTTCCTCACATGGGACAATGCTCTAACAATGAAGATCATCACACTTTTATATAGTGTGCTGAAATTAATTGTCACTTGTTACTATGGAAAATAATCCTTTGAGGGGCTTGGGGGTATCTTCGCCCCGACCAGTAGAGCAAAGAGTTGCTCCTCAACCTACTGAACCTACTGAAAATGTTTACTTTGAAATTCCTTCAGGTATGATAGAGAAACTGCTAGCTAATCCTTTTATAGGGGGTGGAATATTACATCCCGATATGCACCTAATCTATGTGGATGAAGTTTGTGGATTATTTAAGCTTGCAGGTATGCTCGAGGATGTTATCAAGAATAAGGTATTCCTTTCATCCTTTAAGGGAAAGGCATTGACATGGTTTAGGCTATGTGATGATATTGGATCATGGAACTACAATCGATTGAAATTGGAATTTCATCAGAAGTTTTATCCTATGCATCTGGTTCATCGTGATCGTAATTATATATATAATTTTTGGCCTCGTGAAGGAGAAAGTATCGCTCAAGCTTGGGGGAGGCTTAAGTCAATGTTATATTCATGCCCCAATCATGAGCTCTCAAGAGAAATTATTATTCAGAATTTTTATGCTTGGCTTTCTCTCAATAATCGCTCCATGCTCGATACTTCTTGTACTGGTTCTTTTATGATGAATACTATTGAATTCAGATGGGATTTATTGGAAAGAATTAAATGCAACTCTGAAGATTGGGAACTCGATGAAGGTAAGGAGTCAGGTATAACACCTAAGTTTGATTGTGTTAATTCTTTTATGGATACCGATACTTTCCGTGAATTTAGCACTAAATATGGACTTGACTCTGAGATAGTAGCTTCTTTCTGTGAATCATTTGCTACTCATGTTGATCTCCCTAAGGAGAAGTGGTTTAAATATCATCCTCCCACTGAAGTAAAAGTAGTTGAACCTATTAAAGTTGAAGAAAAGACTATCACTTATAATGTTGATCCTATTGTTCCTATCGCTTATATTGAGAAACCACCTTACCCTGTTAAAATAAAGGATCATGCTAAAGCTTCAACTGTGGTTCATAAGAGTAATGCTAGAACACCTACACCCCCTGAGCAAATTAAAGTGGAATCTAGTATTGCTATGGTTAAGGATCTCTTGGTCGATAATATTGATGGGCATGTTATTTACTTCTGTAATGAAGCTGCTAGAATTGCTAGACCCGATACTAAGAGTAAACATAGACCTGTTGTTGGCATGCCTATTGTTTCTGTTAAAATAGGAGATCATTGTTATCATGGCTTATGTGATATGAGTTCTAGTGCGAGTGCAATACCTCATTCTGTATATAAATAAATTATGCATGATATTGCACCTGCTGAGATAGAAGATATTGATGTTACAATTAAGCTTGCCAATAGAGATACTATTTCACCAGTTAGGAATGTTAGAGATGTTGAAGTCTTGTGTGGGGAAGTTAAATATCCTACCGATTTTCTTGTCCTTGGTTCCCGACAAGATGACTTTTGTCCCATTATATTTGGTAGACCCTTCTTGAATACTTTTAGTGCTAAGATAGACTGCAAAAAGACATTGTTACCGTTGGTTTAGGGGATATGTATCATGATTTTAATTTTGCTAAGTTTCGTAGACAACCCCATGATAAAGAATTGCCTAGTAAAGATGAAATTATTGGTCTTGCTTCTATTGTCGTGACTCCTAATGATCCTTTAGAACAATATTTGATAGACCATGAAAATGATATGTTTATGAATGAAAGAAGGGAAATAGATGAAGTATTCTTTAAACAGGGACCTATTTTGAAACACAACTTGCCTGTTGAAATTGTAGGGGATCCCCCTCCACCCAAGGGTGATCCCGTGTTTGAGCTTAAACCATTACCTGATACTCTTAAATATTCTTATCTTGAGTGAGAAAAAGATATATCCTGTTATTATTAGTCCTAACCTCTCAGAGCAGGAAGAAGAGAAATTATTGAAAACTCTGAAAAAAGCATTGTGCTGCTATTGGATATACTCTTGATGGTATTAAGGGCAGTAGTCCCACTCTATGCCAGCACAAAATAAAATTGGAGAAAGCCACTAAACCGGTTGTTGATCACCAATGACGGTTAAATCCTAAGATGAAAGAAGTGGTAAGAAATGAAATACTAAAGCTTCTGGAGGCAGGTATAATTTATCATGTTGCTGATAGTCAGTGGGTAAGTCCTGTTCATTGTGTCCCTAAGAAGGGAGGTATTACTGTTGTCCCTAATGATAAAGATGAATTGATCCCACAAAGAATTGTTACAGGTTATAGAATGGTAATTGATTTCCGCAAATTAAATAAAGCTACTAGAAAAAATAATTACCCTTTACCTTTTATTGATCAAATGCTAGAAAGATTATCCAAACATACACATTTTTGCTTTCTAGATGGTTACTCTGGTTTCTCTCAAATACCTGTGTCAAAAGAGGATCAGGAAAAGACCACTTTTACTTGCTCTTTCGGTACCTTTGCTTATAGACGTATGACTTTTGGTTTATGTAATGCACGTGCTACCTTTCAAAGATGTATGACTGCTATATTCTCTGACTTTTGTGAAAAGATTGTTGAGGTTTTCATGGATGATTTCTCCGCGTGGAACTTCTTTTGATGATTGCTTAAGCAACCTTCATCGAGTTTTGCAGAGATGTGAAGAAACTAATCTTGTTTTGAATTGGGAGAAGTGCCACTTTATGGTTAATGAAGGCATTGTCTTAGGACATAAAATTTCTGAAAGAGGCATTGAAGTTGATAAAGCTAAAGTTGATGCTATTGAAAAGATGTCGTGTCCTAAGGACATCAAAGGTATAAGAACTTTTCTTGGTCATGCCGGTTTCTATAGGAGGTTCATTAAAGACTTCTCTAAAATTTCTAGGCCTCTGACAAATCTCTTACAAAAAGATGTTCCTTTTGTCTTTGATGATGATTGTGTAGAAGCATTTGAAATACTTAAGAAAGCCTTGATTTCTGCACCTATTGTTCAGCCACCTGATTGGAATTTACCCTTTAAAATTATGTGTGATGCTAGTGATTATGCTGTAGGTGTTGTTCTAGGACAAAGAGTTGATAAGAAATTAAATGTTATCCAATATGCTAGTAAAAATCTAGACAGTGCCCAGAGAAACTATGCTACTACTGAAAAAGAATTTTTAGCAGTTGTATTTGCTTGTGATAAGTTCAGACCTTATATTGTTGATTCTAAAGTAACTGTTCAGACTGATCATGCTGCTATTAAATATCTTATGGAAAATAAAGATGCTAAACCTAGACTTATTAGATGGGTTCTCTTGCTACAAGAATTTGATTTGCATATTATTGATAGAAAGGGAGCAAACCCCGTTGCAGACAACTTGTCTAGGTTAGAGAATGTTCCTAATGACCCACAACTTATTGATGATAGCTTTCCTGATGAACAATTAGCTGTCATAAATGCTTCTCGTACTGCTCCATGATATGCTGATTATGCTAATTACATTGTTGCTAAATTTATACCACCTAGTTTCACATACCAGCAAAAGAAAAAGTTTTTCTATGATTTAAGACATTACTTCTGGGATGACCCACACCTTTATAAAGAAGGAGTGGATGGTGTTATTTAGACGTTGTGTACCTGAGCATGAACATGAACAGATCCTACGCAAGTGTCACTCCGAGGCTTATGGAGGACACCACGCTAGAGATAGAACTGCACATAAGGTATTGCAATCTGGTTTTTATTGGCCTACTCTTTTCAAAGATGCCCGTAAGTTTGTTTTGTCTTGTGATGAATGTCAAAGAGTTGGTAATATTAGTAGACGTCAAGAAATGCCTATGAACTATTAACTTGTTATTGAACCATTTGATGTTTGGGGCTTTGATTATATGGGACCGTTTCCTTCCTCTAATGGGTATACACATATTCTAGTTACTGTTGATTACGTTACTAAGTGGGTAGAAGCTATTCCAACTAGTAGTGCTGATCATAACACCTATATTAAGATGCTTAAAGAAGTAATTTTTCTGAGGTTTGGAGTCCCTAGATACTTAATGACTGATGGTGGTTCACATTTTATTCATGGTGCTTTCCGTAAAATACTTGCTAAGTATGATGTTAATCATAGAATTGCATCTCCATACCACCCACAGTCTAGTGGTCAAGTAGATCTGAGTAATAGAGAAATTAAATTAATTTTGCAAAAAACTGTTAATAGATCTAGAAAGAATTGGTCCAAGAAACTTGATGATGCATTATGGGCCTATAGAACTGCATATAAAAATCCTATGGGTATGTCTCCATATAAAATGGTTTATGGAAAAGCATGTCACTTACCTCTCGAACTAGGACATAAGGCATATTGGGCCATTAAAGAGCTCAACTATGATTTCAAACTTGCCGGTGAGAAGAGACTATTTGACATTAGCTCACTTGCTGAGTGGAGAAGCCAGGCCTATGAGAATGCCATATTGATTAAAGAAAAAGTTAAAAGATGGCATGACAAAAGGATACAAAAGCGTGAGTTTAATGTAGATGATTATGTTTTGTTATACAACTCTCGTTTAAGGTTTTTTGCAGGAAAACTTCTCTCTAAATGGGAAGGTCCTTACGTTATCGAGGAGGTCTATTGTTCCGGTGCCATAAAAATCAACAACTTAGAAGGCACAAATCCAAAGGTGGTGAACGGTCAAAGGATCAAACATTATATCTCAGGTAATCCCATAAATGTTGAAACTAATGTTATTGAAACTGTAACCCCGGAGGAATACATAAGGGACAGTTTCCAGAACGTTTTAGACTCCGAAAAGGAATAGGTATGTGGTACGGTAAGTAAACCGACTCCAAAACAGTTCTAACATCAATTTTTCTCTGTTTTGGAATTTTTAAGAAAATAGGAAAATAAGAAGTAGTCCGAGAAGGACACGAGGCATCCACGAGGGTGGAGGGCGCGCCCTACCCCCTGGGTGTGCCCCCTGCCTCATGGGCACCTCGTGTGCCCTCCGGACTCCTTTTTCTTGCATGATACTTCTTTTAGTCGGTAAAAAATCATTATATAATCTCCCAAAGGTTTTGACCACCGTACCACGCAAATATCCTCTGCTTTTGTTTCGAGCTGTTTCTATAGCAGATTTAGAGCAAGATGTCATCTCAAGACTCCGACGGAGAGAGCTATGTCTCACATCTCATTGCTAACCCAAAGACCTATGGGGACCTATCTCCTTGTGGTCGAACTACGGATGATGAGGAGGATGCTCATTTGATGAGGATCAATGATTCAAGCTCAGAGGAGGAGGATGTTCCTCTACCTCAACCTGGGGATATGCATGTGAAATTCAAGAAGTCTAGTCTCCCTAAGAGGGCTAAACTGTCTAACAACCGATCTATTCCTTCTCGTTTTCGGCAGAAAAGCAAAGGGGATTTATGTGACAAGATCTTGAAGCTGGAATCGGAGGTAAATGATTTAAAGGAGGAAATTGCTCTTCTCAATTGCAATATGAAAAAGTTGAAGGCACAATTGTCATCATCATCACCATCTTCTTCACCTTCGAAGAAAGAGACATAATCACATGGGTATGGGCACTCCCCTTGGCAATTGCCAAGCTTGGGGGAGGTGCCCTGGTATCGTATCACCATCACACTCCTATCCTTACCGTTTTTCTTAGTTTGATCCTTTTGGAAATATCTTGATCTAGTAGAATAAAGTTTAGTATGATCTAGTTTTGAGTTTTTCTTTATGATTCCTCTATGTAATCGAGTCCGTGAGCTATACATAATAAAGAATAGTCTTGATTCGAGGGCTTGATTATCTTGCTAGATCTTGAGGGACTAAAAGAAAAAGAAAGAATAAAAAGAAATAAAAAGAACATATTGATCTTATGGAGAGTAATGACTTCACATATAAAGAGTATGATGAATAGAAGTTGTTAAGAGTTGACAAACATAGGTTTGGTCATCGTTGCAATTAAGGAAGTAATAAAGAAAGAGAGGGTTTCACATATAAATATAATATTTTGGACATCTTTTATGATTGTGAGCACTCATTAAAATTTGACATGCTAGATGTTGGACAAGGAAGACGACGTAATGTGTTATGTTTTCTTATATCTGAAATAAAGTATATTGTCATGGATCATCCAACATGTTGAGCTTGCCTTTCCCTCTCATGCTAGCCATATTCTTTGCACCAAGTAGAGATACTACGTGTGCTTCCAAATATCCTTGAACCCAGTTTTGCCACGAGAGTCCACCATATCTACCTATGGACTGAGTAAGATCCTTCAAGTAAGTTGTCATTGTTGCAAGCAATAAAATTTTTTCTTTAAATATGTATGATTTATTAATGTGGAGAAAATAAGCTTTGTACGATCTTGTGATACGAAAGAAATAAAAGCGATGGACTGCATAATAAAGGTCCCTATCACAAGTGGCAATATAAAATGACGTCCTTCTGCATTAAGATTTTGTGCATCCAACCATAAAAGCACATGACAACCTATGCTTCCCTCTGTGAAGGGCCTATATTTTATTTTTGCCTTAGACCTTATACAAGAGTCATGGTGATTTTCACCTTCCCTTTTTACACTGTATCCTTTGGCAAGCACTATGTGTTGGTGTCTGATTTCGGGTTCCGGCAAAACCCTTGAGGTTCGAACACTGGGGTGCGCATGAAGATTTCCCCCTACCTAATCACGCCCTTAGCCTCATCGTGATCTCAAAGCCTAGATTGACGAACCCGCAACATAAGAGACATGAGATTTATACTGGTTCAGGCCACCGTTGTGGTGTAATACCCTACTCCAGTGTGGTGTGGTGGACTGCCTCTTGGGCTGAGGATGAACAGTAAAAGGGGAAGAACAACCTCCTGAGGTGAGGTGTTCTTGTGCTTGTTGAACTTGTGTGGGTGAGGATGATCTATCTCCGTTCAAGATGAGTTGAGTTGAGGCTCTCCTCCTCCTCCTACTGTGGTGGCTAGTCCTATTTATAGAGGCCTGGTCCTCTCCCCAAATATTGAGCAGGAAGGGATGCCACAACGGCCAATTTGAAGAGGGACAACTAGTACAAGCTATCCTGAGTAAAGGTAGTCTTCGCCTGCCAAAGGCTCTGGTGGTGACGCCATCTTGGGCTCCACGGTGACCTTCGTCCTACCATCCTGCTAGTCTTGGTCTCGTTGCATCGATATGGAAACCTTTGCCTGATGCCTCGGTACTCCTCGCCCGCGCTTGCCTCCTTAGCACCAAAGAGGAAACGAGGAAACTACACGCACTGGCGCCCGCTTGGTCTCGGTCGTTGAGGGAGTCCTGGATTAGGGGGTGTCCGGATGGCCGGACTATGACCTTTGGCCGGACTCCTGGACTATGAAGATACAAGATTGAAGACTTCGTCCCGTGTCCGGATGGGACTTTCCTTGTCGTGGAAGGCAAGCTTGGCGATACGGATATGTAGATCTCCTCCCATTGTAACCGACTCTATGTAACCCTAACCCTCTACGGTGTCTATATAAACCGGAGGGTTTTAGTCCATAGGACGAAAAACAATCATACCATAGGCTAGCTTCTAGGGTTTAGCCTCTCTGATCTCATGGTAGATCTAATCTTGTACTACCCATATCATCAATATTAATCAAGCAGGAGTAGGGTTTTATCTCCATCGAGAGGGCCCGAACCTGGGTAAAAACATCATGTCCCTTGTCTCCTGTTACCATCTGCCTAGACGCACAGTTCGGGACCCCCTACCCGAGATCTGCCGGTTTTGACACCGACATTGGTGCTTTCATTGAGAGTTCCTCTGTGCCGTCACCTTTAGGCCCGATGGCTTCTCTGATCATCAACAATGATGCGGTCGAGGGTGAGACTTTTCTCCCCGGACAGATCTTCGATTCGTGGCTTTGCATCGGGCCAATTCGCAGGCCATCCGGAGCAGATCGAAGCTACGCCCCTGGCCATCAGGTCAGATTTGGAAGTTTGAACTACACGGCCGACGTCCGCGGAGACTTGATCTTCGACGGGTTCGAGCCATAGCCAAGTACGCTGCACTGTCACGATGGGCATGATCTAGCTCTGCCGCCGAACAGTGTCCGGAGGTCGCACCGAGGTCCGCCCCGACCTTAGCTCGGAGCCATCGCGCTTATCGAGGACGGGTGGCTGGACATCGCCGGGGCTGCAATCTCTATGGCGATTGAGCCGAACACCATACCTGTCCTTTGCGAAGCTCATGACTCCAAAGTGTCAAACTCCTCTCCGGACTCCGAACCTTCCACGCCCCTGCCAATCGAATCCGATTGGGCGCCGATCATGGAGTTCACCGCCGCATACATCTTTCAGCACTCGCCTTTCAGCGACATTCTGAATTCACTAAAGTCTCTCTCTTTATCAGGAGAGCCCTGGCCGGACTATGGTCAGCAAGGTTGGGATACGGACGACGAAGAAATTCAAAGCCCACCCACCACCCACTTTGTAGCCACTGTCGATGATTTAACCGACATGCTCGACTTCGACTCCGAAGACATCAACGGCATGGACGACGATGTAGGAGACGAAAAGGAATCAGCGCCTATAGGGCACTAGACAACCACCCCATCTCACGATGTATACATGGTGGATACACCTAAAGGAAACGACGACGAGGAACAAAGGGGCGCAACGAGGGATCGTTCCCTAGAAAAGCAATC
The DNA here is from genome assembly GCA_021605205.1 of Aegilops longissima. Lineage (NCBI taxonomy): Eukaryota > Viridiplantae > Streptophyta > Magnoliopsida > Poales > Poaceae > Aegilops > Aegilops longissima. The sequence continues at coordinate 284,833,354 of CM038682.1, forward strand.
AAAGCGGCAGCGTAAGCGCCACTCCAAACCCCACCTCGACAGAGAAAGCAGCCATACAGACCCAGCCATAGAGCAAGGCGAACCGGCGGACGACGAACACGCCATCGATCAACCGTCCGAATAGGGCAACATGGATAAACAACCCGTCCCCGACAAAGAAAACAGTCCGGACAACCTCACGCCGGACAAGTTGCTGGAGCAGAAGAACCTCCAAAAAAGGCCCGTCGCCACTGCGCGTAGCCTGAAAAAGCAGAAGCGGAAGCTCAAAACATCGGAAGATGCACTCAGAATTAGATGGAGCAAAGTACTCAACACCGCAGACAAATACGGCGATAGTCGCTGCAGAAAGAGCTACCCGAAGCGAAAATTACTGCCGGAATTAGATGAAGAGGCCTTAGAGCCTCCGCAATCAAAAAATAAGGAAACCACCCGATCGGATAAACGACCCCATGGCCAACATAGTGCGTCAAATGGCGCCGCACACAAGCCGGCACGCGATCCGCACAAGGATTCACATCAAAAAGATGGCCCAGCCAGATCTATCTATGGGCCAAGAAAGCAAGCTCCAGTAAGCAATGCAACACATCAAATATCCAAACATCATGGTACACCCAGATATAGGGGTGCCGCACACCCCCTATGTTTCATCGATGAGGTGCTGGATCATGAATTTCCAGCGGGATTCAAACCCGTAAACATAGAGGCATACGACGGAACAACAGAACCTGGAGTCTGGATTGAGGATTACATCCTCCACTTACACATGGCTAGAGGAGATGATCTCCACGCCATAAAATACTTACCCCTCAAACTCAAAGGGCCAGCCCGACATTGGCTTAAAAGCCTTCCTGAAAACACCATTGGAAGTTGGGAAGAGCTCGAGGATGCTTTTCGGGCAAATTTTCAAGGAACCTATGTCCGACCTCCGGGTGCTGATGATTTAAGTCATATAACTCAACAACCCGGAGAGTCATCCCGGAAACTTTGGAACCGATTTCTTACTAAAAAGAACCAGATAGTCGACTGTCCGGACGCCGAAGCCTTAGCAGCTTTCAAGCACAGCGTTCGAGACGAATGGCTCGCCAGACACCTTGGCCAAGAAAAGCCAAGAACAATGGCCGCATTAACAAGCCTCATGACCCGCTTTTGCACAGGAGAGGATAGCTGGTTGGCAAGATGCAGTACCAGCGACCCAAGTACATCCGAAGTTAGGGATGGAAACGGGAAACCGCAACGCAGCAAGGACCAGCACCGGACCAAGGGAAACAGCCCGAAGAGCACGACAGTCAACACCGGATTCAAAAGCTCTCGGCAGAATCAGAAAATGCTGCCCATCGATGATAACAGGGATGAGCTATCTAACCTAAACAAAATCTTGGACAAGATATGTCAAATACACAGTACACCCGGGAAGCCTGCAAACCATACCCACAGAGATAGTTGGGTCTTCAAGCAATCCGGCAAACTCAACGCCGAACACAAGGGGCTCGACATACCAAGCGAGGACGATGACGAACCCCACAAGCAGAGCACCGGAAAACAAAAGAACTTCCCACAAGAAGTCAAAACAGTAAATTCACTTCATGTGACAAAAGGGGAGAACAGAGTGGCGCCTATAGAGATACGCCATATGGCCTATCCTGCAGGAGTCCCGCCACGGTTGTTAAAACTAATCACCTTCGACCATCAGGATTACTCTAGAAGTATCCGGAATGCAGGCTGGACTGCCTTGGTATTAGATCCGATAATTGACGGACTCCACTTTACACAAGTCCTAATGGATGGCGGCAGTGATTTAAACCTGCTATATGAGGACACAATCCGCAAACTGGGGATAGACCCAACAACAATTCGCCATAGCAACACTTCCTTTCAAGGGGTAACGCCAGGCCCAAATGTCCATTGTACGGGCTCTCTCCTGCTAGGAGTTATGTTCGGCTCACCCGACAACTTCCGCCGTGAAAAGCTAACCTTCCACATCGCCCCATTTACAAGTAGCTATCAAGCACTACTGGGACGCGAAGCTTTCGCCCGCTTTAACGCAATACCGCATTATGCATCCCTTATACTTAAAATGCCCGGTCCACGAGGCATCATCTCATTAAAGGGAAATATCGAGTGTTCCTCGAGCACGGAAGATTGTGCGACTGCATTAACAGCCACACACTAAACCGGCTTCACTAAGCAAAGCACCTAAATAGGTCGTTCAGACCCCGGACATGGCTAGACGAGTCCGGCGTAAGGGCTTACTAGCCGCATACCCCCGTTCAAGGGGCTCCGCGCATGTACAACAAGAGACAATAAAGCTCAATTTTATTCACTTTTTAAATTGTACTTTGTTTATTTAATATAACGTACATTTTCGCACGATCTTTTTCAACTAAGTTCCTCTCTTTTACAGATGAACACCGTGCTACACCCATCCAGGATACGGCACAACGGAGACACAGGCACAGACGTGCAGTAGGGACCCGTTCCAAGGATTCTTTTCAGATTAAGACCCTGCGTAAACCTTTTTTACTATCTCTTGTTGATACACATCCCCCGGTTTCTTGCTATAACCAAGGTGGAGGCTGGCGTCTTGGCATCGGCCATGTCAAGATTTTGCACGTACCTGGACACCAGGGGCTTATTACTAAGGGCGTTGTTCAGCCCGTTTTCATAAAGACCGAATACCTTAGGGAGTGTTCGGCGTCATGAAGTTTGGCCTTATATGCATCAGCTCCGAATCATGTCTTTGGTCAAATGTTGGGTTTGCCCGCCCTATGTTTTGCTGCCTTACGCTCCGCTCTATCGCTAAGGCGGCACCAGGAGAACTATCTGCGATTGTGCCCCGTTCGCCAAAGCAGCACCTTAGTAGAGAAAGCCAAAACTGATCATCATAATATAGCGTGAGACTGGTCAGCCACTGATGACCCACCGAATCTTTAGGATTCCTCCGCATTAACGAAGGGTCGCTTTCGGTCAGCACACACGCGCCCGAATTGGCGAAGCGCGTGCCCCTAGGGGCTATATAGTAGCCCCACCGTCAAACTCCTATGGTTAAGTGAAAGTGATAAAGCATTATAGTCCGTTGCCTAGTTCGCTATGCTATCACCTCCTTTATAGGACCAAGACGTTGGATCAGGTGTGAAATGCGCTTTCATAACACCCCGCATTATATGCGTGGGGCTGAAGCAAGACCGCCATCTTTCAGGTTATATACACATATACATTAACGGCCGCACATGAGGTATTTTAATTCTTGCAGGCACAAGTATAAAAAGCTTTTATATTCCATCGAAATATTGTTTTACAATAATACATGTTATTTGAACATGATACCCTTCGAGAACTGTGTCTCTATTAAACGAGCGCCCTGCAGAACTTCCTGAAAATAGTGCTCGACAGGTACTCGGCTCCCGTCCGAATCTTGGGATGCAACGTCGGTGGCTTTCATCTCCGCCCAGTATGTATTGGCACGGGCAAGAGCCATCCGCGCACCCTCTATGCATGTTGACCTCTTCATTGCATTGATATGCGGCACCGCACCAAGGAACTGCTGCACCAAACCAAAATAACTCTTCGGCTCAGGCCTTTCCGGCCATAGATGACCCACGACATCCTTCATGGCAAGTCCGGATAACCTATTCAGCTCCGCCCATTTGGCCAAACGCTCGGATAATGGAAGTGGGAGCTCTAGATTGTGGAACTGCGACCAAAAAAGCTTTTCCACTTCGTGATCCTGTTGATCTCGGAAGTGTTCGGCCGCGTCTGCGGCACTTGCCGCCAAGTCCAGATAAGTATCTGCCGCACTCCACAGCCGGTCCAACTGAGCATACTTAGTATCCCCGAACTTCATCCGCAGCATAAAGGACTTTCCAGCTGCGATATCTCCGGCCTGACGTAGCTCCTGCTTCATGGCTCTCATTGCAGAGCGAGCATCCTTGGCCTCGGTAGTGGCCTTTTCCAGGTCCTTTTGTTCCGCCCGATCTTCTTTTTCAATAAGCTTGCAGCGGTCGGCAGCATCCTTCAACTTCACAACCATCTCGGCCATTTCCTTCCTGCTTCGGCAGTGAGCAGCCTGTTCGGCCTTCAGCTCTTCGGTCGCCTTTAAGGCAGCCACATCACTTTTTCTGGCCTGCTCCTTGGCCCGGGCGAGTTCCGCCCGAAGGTTCTCCATGGCAGCGGCACCATCTGCATCAAGCATACATGTTGTAAGGCACGGGCATCAAGCCCCCTTACCAGGTGTCCACGGAGAAACTGCATACCTTGTGACTCGTCAAGCCGCTTGTTGACAAGCGCGATGTCGGCATCTGCCACGTCAAGTTGCCGCTTTATCTCGGCAATTCATCAGTCCGGCTAGCCACCGGACACTTCGCCACCTACATAGGAAGAGCGACATGTTATACTGGATTATGATCCTCGGCGCTGTCATTTTGACAACGCCCGAGTCTCGAGGGCTACTATCTATACAGGTGCATCTTTATATGCGAATCGCCAAAGGTACACCATTTCGCGTACCTCAAAACCTGTCAAGAACTCCCGACGGCCTCATGCAACCCGCTCTCCACGGATGAAATCATTTCAATCACCGTGCCCATCAATGCACGGTGTTCTTCGAGATAGACGCCGCCCGAAAGCAGATCCTTCACGCCCGACCGCAGCACCGGACGGTGCCGGACTCGTCCGATGGCCTTTTTCGAAGGCCGGACACGGAGGGCTTTGGGGAGCCATACGGCTGCTTTCCGGCCCTGCCGGATTCGGAGAAACCCTCCGTGATGACACCTCAGGGTCGCCCGCCTCGCAAGACGGTATGGCAGGGGGAGGCGTTCAGCTCTCCATCATCTCCGGACGAAGATCCCTTGAAGATGAACTCTGCTGAGAAGGGCTGAGATCCGAACTACAAGGTAAAAATTTAGTTATCTTCCTCAGGAATAAAATAGGGATGTCTCTTATTTTACAACTCCCCTCTCTACTTACGGCTCACTGGAGGGTTGATCCCCTTGAGGGCACAGTGCGGCCGAGGCACCTCCTGGCGCAGGACCCTCTGACGAAGATCTCTTCCCCCGCTTTGAGACCATGGTCTCCGGGTCTTCAGAGGCGGTCCTCTTCTTTCTCGGATGGAGGGATTCTCGATCCTCCTTTCCCCGATGGCCTCCTTCGAGGAGACGGTAGCTTCCTTGTTCCCCCTTCGCTTTCTTCCAAAGGCGCAACCTCCAAAGATCCTGGTTAACACGGATCCGGCGTGGTCTCGGGAGGGGGCCGGACACCTGATTAGCTTTGCTTTCGCTTATCCACTCCTGCTTAAAGGGACAACTCTTTAAGGGCAATTTTATGATGAATATACGGATAGTGTGTCCGGCACAGGCTACTTACTTGAGTATCCGTGCGGACAGCAGCTTAGACTCTGCGCCCCTCGGTCAAGTCCGACACATTGCTTGTGATTCAAGAACAATTTGTACATCTCCATGGGCGCCACGCCCAGAAGTGTTGGAGAGCTCGTGGTCCCTTCAGATTAAACTCCCACAGGTGGAGGGGGCGGCGTTTGCAGGGCAAAGTGCGGCGAATCAACATGACCTGCGTCACTACGACCAGGTTGATGTCTCTCTCCAGGAGATCTTGAATGCGACCCTGCAACAAGGGCATGTCCTTGGACGGCCCCCAGTCGAGCCCTTTATTGACCCATGACGCCAGCCGCGGGGGAGGACCCGAGCGAAAGGCAGGTGGCGCCACCCACTTGGTGCCCCTGGGAGCTGTGATATAAAACCACTCTCGTTGCCATAAGCTGAACTCCTCTTGAAAAGAGCCCTCGGGCCATGGAGCTCATTCTTGCTTATAACAGCCCCTCCGCACTCCGCTTGCTGCCCCTTGATCATCTTCGGCTCCACATTGAAGGTCTTAAGCCACAATTCGAAGTGAGGAGTAATGCAGAGGAAGGCTTCGCATATGACAATGAACGATGAGATGTAGAGGATGGACTCTGGATCCAAGTCATGAAATTCCAACCCATAATAAAACAAGAGCCCCCTCACGAAGGGGTCCGTTGGGAAGCCTAACCCCCGAAGGAAGTGAGACGCGAACACCACGCTCTCGCCAGGCTTGGGAGTGGGAATAACCTGCCCTTGAGCAGGCAGCTTATGCGAAATTTCGCCAGTTAAGTATCTGGCATCTCTTAGCTTTAGCACGTCTTCTTCTGTAACGGAGGAAGGCATCCACCGGCCTTGAAGTTCGGAGCCGGACATCATCAAAGGTCCGAAGCGCCTGAATCTGGAGCTTTGGGTGTTGGAACTCGAGGCGACGGCGGATTCGATTAAGATTGAAAGAAATGAGTAGAGCCTTGGTCTCTTTATAAAGAGGTTGAATACCAAGAGCCCTCCCCGTGACCGTTTGGGACTCACCTTCGATAGAGGAGACGTGCCAACGGGCACGATTGGGTTACCCACGCCCGTATTGATGAGAATCCCGGAATAAGGGGACACGATCTCTGCCTTGACAAGATGTACCAAGGAAACCGCCTCGGTAAATGCGCTGAGGTGGGCCAGTAAAAATGATTCGAATAAAGGCTTGGCCGTGGTGTGATGTCACATTGCGGAATACGTCAGCAGATTGGCTTTGTGCAAATATTATTCTCTCTACGGTGGTATGTGGAAATTATTTTGCAGAGTCGGACGCTATCCTTGTGTTCAAAATCTTCTATGAAGTATTCGGAGGAGGAACCCGCCTTGCAATGCCGAAGACAAACTGCGCGCCGGACTCGTCGTCATTGAAGCCTGGTTCAGGGGCTACTGAGGGAGTCCTAGATTAGGGGGTGTCCAGATGGCCGGACTATGACCTTTGGCCGGACTCCTGGACTATGAAGATACAAGATTGAAGACTTCGTCCTGTGTCCGGATGGGACTTTCCTTGGCATGGAAGGCAAGCTTGGCGATACGGATGTGTAGATCTCCTCCCGTTGTAACCGAATCTATGTAACCCTAACTGAGGGAGTCCTCATATATCAATCAAGCAGGAGTAGGGTTTTACCTCCATCGAGAGGGCCCGAACCTGGGTAAAAACATCGTGTCCCTTGTCTCCTATTACCATCAGCCTAGACGCACAGTTCGGGACCCCCTACCCGAGATCCGCCGGTTTTGACACCGACATTGGTGCTTTCATTGAGAGTTCCTCTCTGTCATCATGTTTAGGCCCGATGGCTCCTCCGATCATCAACAACGATGCGCTCCAGGGTGAGACTTTTCTCCCCGGACAGATCTTCGTATTCGGCGGCTTTGCATTGCGGGCCAATTCGCCGGCCATCTGGAGCAGATTGAAAGCTACGCTCGCCACCGTGTCGATTTGGAAGTTTGAACTACACGGCCGACATCCGCGGAGACTTGATCTTCGACGGGTTCGAGCCACAGCCAAGCGCCCAGACCGCCACGAGGGGCATGATCTAGCTCGCCCAACAAAGGTCTCCGGAGGCCGCACTCTGTCCACTCCGACCTTTAGCTCCGAGCCGATCCGCGCCGACGAGGACGGGTGGTCGACACCGCCTGGGGCCGCAATCTCTACGGGCGATTGAGCCGCACACCTACCCCCGCCCTTTGCGGCTCAGTGACTCCAAGGTGTCGGATTCTCTTCGACTCGAGCCTTCCGCCTCGCCAATCGAATCCGATTGGGCGCCGATCATTGTCGGCGCTCGGGAAAGGGGGTCCTAGACTTGCTCGCTCATGCCTGCGGCGTGGCTCAAGGAGGCCCAAGACGCCCATCTTCATCAACGCAGCTCAAGACCTCGCGAGGGGCCAAGCCTCGGGGCGGACGACAAGGAGCTTCTCGTGCACGGCCTCACAGGCGGGCTCATGAGGAGGCGAGAGTTCAAGGCATGGTACCGCGAGGTGCCGATGATGCAAGCCATGATTTACCAAGGGCGCCAGCGGGCGCCAGCCAGCTGCAGGTCCTCCTTTCCTCTTGGTGCAAAGGGAGCAAGCGCAGCGAGAGCATCAAGCAAAGGCATCCGCTTGGTGCAACAAGACCAAGACCAGCCCAACGGCCGGAAGGGAGTCATCGTGGAGCCCAAGCAGCGCCATCACCAGAGCCTTTGGCAAAGCGAGGACCAACTTTAGTCAGATAAGTGTACCCGCATTCTCTTCGAAATGGCCAATTGTTGGCACCCTTCCCGCCAATATTTGGGAAGAGGCCCAGGCCTTCGCCTATAAATAGGAGTAGCCACCCCTGTGGCGTAGGGATCCGAATCTCATTAAGAAACCAGTAGCTAGAGCGACCGAACCCCACCTAGCAGTTCATCGCACCCGCCAAGAACAGACCCTCGAGGCTGTTCTTCCTTGTATTGTTCCTCATCAGCCCAAGAGGCAATCTACCACACCACACACCGGAGTAGGGTATTACACCACAATGGTGGCCTGAACCAAGATAAATCTCGTGTCTCTTGTGCTGTTCCGCTTAGTAGTTTAGGTTCCAGCGATTCGGGCGAGGTGCGAGACGGTGGAGGGTTGGATCTCCGCGCACCCCCAAAGGTTCGAACCTCAAGGGTCTCTGAACCCGAATTCGACATTTGGCGCGCTGTAGGGGTGCGCTGAATCTGCCTCGTCGCTTCGTTCTTCCCGACCACCGCGAATTCATGTCTCGACGCCTGCTGGGCTCAAGCTGAAGCCGAGCCGCTTCGCCTCCCATGTCGCTTAGACAGCCCTGCCGGCGGGCGCCTGCCGTCCTCGTCACCGCCACTAACGCTGCCACTGCCCGGCGGGAACGAGCAGCAAGCGCCCTCCCAAAGACTCGCCCATGAGGCGGACGGCCGCACCGCCACGCCTTCACTCACCCCCACCGGTTTTCGTCACGCGCGCTTCGCTGCCATGGAGGCCCGGCTGCCCCATCGCGCAAACGAGCTCCTGCGCTACCGCCTGCCGACGACGTTTACGAAGAATGGCTCGACCGAGTCGCCGAGCTCGTCTGCTGCCGCAGAGGCGCCTCGACCGTCTGCCTCGCTGCCGCTTCTACGCCCAGCGGGCGATGATGCTCGGGCGCCTCGGCGCCTCCTCCTCAAGAAGGCGCCGCCCCAAGGCGCGCCCTCGGCGGAACCCGCTTCCGCCAGCGCCGCGCGGCAAGAGCAGAGCTGTCAAGAAGTTCTCGCCCACGAGAAGCTGCCAAGCGCCGCCTTCGCCGAAAGCACGCCAGACCTCGCTGCCCCCCTACCAAGGCGCAAGGAGGCCCACAAGACCAAGCTCGTTATCCGAGGCCCCCGCTGCCACGGGGGCTGCCGCTTTCACCTCCGAGCTGCGCAGGCCGCGGGCCCGCCAAGTTCAATCTGCACCTGCCTCCTCGCCACGACGGCACAGATGACCTTACGGAGTTCCTCCAGCTTTCACGAAAGGGCATCGAGGCTGCCAACGAGGATGAAAATGTCATGGCGAATTGGTTTCCCATGGCGCCAAGGACGGAGCCCGCACTGCTCCTGAATCTGGCCCTGTGCACGATCTCTTCCGGGCCAAGATGCACACCCGCTTCATCGCCAACTTCCTGTGGTACTCGCGACCGCCACCGCCGTGAGCGACATGCGCCAATCAAGCAAGCCGGGAAACCCCGCAAAAGTACATCCAGCGCTTCAACAACGCTACTCAAGATCCCTGTGGTAACGGAGGAGGCCATCATCTTCGCTTTCTCCGACGGCGGCGCGACATCAAGATGAAGGAGGAGTCATGATGCATGAAGATCTGTGCACCTCCTTGAGCTGTTCAACTTGGCGACTATGCGCCAGGCTGAGGAGGGCGCCTCCCTCCTCGAGCTGCCCGCCGGATCCCAAGAAAAGAAGTCCAAGGCCAAGGACGTGAAGCGCAGGGGCTGCCGACTCAAGGCCGAACCAGACACCAAGCAAGGCGTAGATCAGCCCGAGTCCTCCAAGGGCAGTCGGTATCATGGTACCACGCACCTCCACACCCACAACACCAATGAATGCCAAGAGCTCCGGTCGTGACGCGAAGGAAGGGTCGGCAGACGCCTGAGAAGCGCAGCGACGGTGCTACGGCCGAGGAGGAGGAAGGAATGCAGGACGCTGAAGATCGCGCCCGCGCCAAGGGTGGCGCGACCGACCGCGAGGACCGCTGGCAAGACCCGCTTTGTGAGGGAGGCCGAGGATCAGCCTCGAGAGGATCGCCTGCAGGGAACGCAGGCTCCCTCCGCTGCCGCCGCAACCAAGGAGAATTGAGGACCGCCATCGACGAGGGGCTGGGGCTTCCAGAACCGCGGCGATCGATCGCAGATCCTAGGCGGAGCTCAAGCCCCAGCCTCTCAACAAGATCTTCAAGCAGTTCGCCTGCTGGCGAATGCAGTCCTCCCTAAGCTCGAGGCCGCGTGCCCTCTCAGTGGTCAGCGGCGCCATCACGCTCAGCTCAGCGGATCAGCTCAGCGCACGGCCACAGCCGGAGTTCTCCCGATGCTTTGTTCCCCAATCATCAAGAACGCGCCTGGTCACCAAGACCTCATCGACGGCGGGCAGGACTCAACGCCCCGTCTGTGGAAACATTCAACAATCTTCGTGCCTTACAATACCTTCAGCCAACCAAGCTTTTCTCCGAGTCACCGACGGCTCCACGGTCTCGACCGGGCAGGTCCGCCTTCTCGTCACCTTCGGGCTCGCGACAAGTTCCACACCGAGCTCATCGACTTTTGACGTCCGCCCACATTCGCTTCGCCAGACGACGCCATCCTCTCGTACCCAGCGCTGCCCAAATTATGGTCAGAACCCACCACGGCTACAACGCCCTCAAGATGCCAAGAAGCGGGCGGGTCATCACGGTGCCCTGTGGAAGAGAGAGACGAAGGTGCTCCCTAGAGCGAGCCTTTCAGCCGTGACGCTAGAAGACCTGCACCACAAGCAGCAGGAGGCCTCCCGAGGCCGCACTCCAAGAAGAAGAAGACATCGACCGCCCGCTCTCAAGAGGCAGGCCCCTCAGGCCCGCACCAGGCCAGGGGAGCCTTCCATCGCGATAGGAAAGGGCTCGCGCCTCCTCAGACGGGCTCGGGCTCTCCTCGAGGGCCGCCGACCTCGCCAAGGTCACGAGGAAGGCGCTTGGGCACCACGTGGAGGCGTGTTTCAAAGCACGCTTCCTGCAAGCAGAGAGGCAAGGAGGGCCAACCTCAGGAGTTCGCAAGAAGGCCATTCAGAGCTACAGGAGTCAAGGGTCATGAGGGGCAGCCGCCGCCACCTGGCTGGGACCCCCATCCCGGCGAGGATGGTGGGCTGCGCGTCTGCATCGACATACCAGGGCTCAACCGAGCCGCCTCAAGAGCGCCTTTGGCCCCCGCGAGTGGGACGCCATGCAGGGCCCGCCCCACGTTTACGGGCGCATGCCTCACGGCTCGCCAAACGCAGCTTGCTGCGCACCAAGATCTCATGAGGGCCATCCCGAGGCTTGAGAGGTCGCACGCCGCAGCCCTCAAGCGGAGATGGAGATGGCCCCGAGGAGCCGCCCAGCGCCTCCGGATCCTCCCGAGGCCCCGGGCCTGGGGGCTCGTGAGGATCGGCCCTGCAGCCCACCGAGTCTGCTACACCAACACCCTTCGTCCCCAACATCACCAGTGACATCTTTAAGTTTTGTTTCCGCTGGGAGCGCCTTCAGGTCAGATTATTCCTAGGCCGTGGGGTCCGTCCCGCAGCATGTACCCTTTTTATTTCATGTCATTAGCCTATCCTGTTAGGGGCGCCTGGCTGCATCATCCCCAAGCCGCCGTGCATGTCCCAGCTGCATGTATCCTTCTTACGCTTTCCTTAGGATTATGCTCTCGCCCATCATGCTTGTTATTTGGTGCCTTTTCCGGGTGACGGAATCTTGCACGCTAAAGGGGGTGTGCTGAGCATTGCGACTGGGGCTCCTACCGCTCTCCGCCCTCACCTCTCGGGTCTTGTCCATGGCATCGCGACTGGCTTGCCAAATGACGGTTGAGACCAGCCCGAGAGCCGGGACCCGAGGACGAGAGTTTCATTATCTAACCCAGCTTATGCTAAAGGGGGTGCCGAGCATCGCGACCAGTGGCTCCTACCGCTCTCCTGCCCTCACCTCCGGTCTTGTCCATGGCAACGCCGACTGCTTGCCACGACGGCCGAGACCAGCCCGAGAGCCGGACCAAGACGAGAGCACCGCATCCGCCAAAGTTGCAGGAACACACTCGAAGATAAGGCCCAGAGCCAGGCGCAACCCGCCTTGAGGGTCCCTCCAAGGAGCATGAAACGACCTCGCCACGCAATCTCTCGCCGGCCAAGGCACGGACCTAGCGCCGCACTGTGAAGCATTGTCCTGACCTCGAGATAAGTCACCCTCCGACACACTAGTTATCGCAACACCATCCCCACACTCAATGCAACCCCGTTAGCAATGTTGCTCTCCTTTCACCGAATGATGGCTGCTTGAGCGCCAAGGGGACCCCCGAGCATCGCGACTCAGGGCTCTTATCGACTCGGCCGCCACCTCTCTGCCTTGACCACGCACCGCTGACCAGATACACAGCGACGGTCAAGCCGCTTTGGGACTGGACCACGGGCAGAGCATCGTGCCCTCGTGAAGACTGAAAGGAGGAAACTGAGCTAGAACGGAATGAGCATCTTGCATCGCTTCATAAAAGGATTATATTGACGGATGGAGCTACAAACATCTTACAAGCCCCCGTGGGGTATATTCTTGGCTCGCAGGAACAAAAGGTGGCATCCTAAGGAACTTAACTACAGGGCGCGCGCAGATGCCATCATAGACAGGCCACCCGTCCGCGCCAACCCCATCCATATCGGGGGCGGCGACGACTGACGAGCCCGCCTGCTCCGGGAGCGGCGCAGCTCGGAGGCTCAGAGAAGTCGACGCCGCCTCCGCGCCGCTGAAGAGCTTCATGGAGTCGCCGATCCTCCAGCCTTTCTGCCGCGAGAAGCAGCCAAGGAGCGGTCGGCCGGCCTCTCGTCTCACCGCAGCAGGACCCCACCACCTCTCTCTGGGCAGCACTCCAGCCGACGACCTCCGCGGCCAAGACCTTGAAGAACACCACCGGCACCATCGCACTCGAGGTGGATCGTGAGGGCGCCTCGCCCCGCAGACCGGCGACTCGCCCCACCTCGAGTCATGAAGACCTCGCCTGGGCACCATCACACCTCCGCCTGATCACGAGGGTGCCGAGTCAGGGCAGTTACAGCCAGAGTCCTGGGGTCCCTTCACGGACGACGGAGGCGAAGAAAGAAGGAAGATTTAATCCAAGATTTAGGAGGCGGGCGGTGAAGCACGAATCTCCCGGCAGAGCCCTCGACGTGGACTCTGTGGGGAAGAAGCACACACTGTGACTCCGCCGGCGCTGCTGGCGGCGCCGGCCAGGTGGCGCCTCGCGCCGCCTTCGTGAGCCGCTTAATGTGCGCAGACAAGGGAAGAAGGAACTTGGGGCGGCTGCTCGCACCAGGGCATGGGCGCCTCGGCGAGCGCTTGCCCCGACACTAAAGGGCAAGCCGCTTTGGGGGAGCAGGTCAGATCTCTTGAGGAGCCTTTCCTTCTCTTCCATGGAGAACCGCAGATCGGAGACATGGCAACCGTATTTAAACGAGGAGGAGGAGAAGTAGAAGGATAGACCGAAGGGCGCGCCTGCCTGCATTTATAGCCGGGCGAAGGCTAATCGCCGCCTCCACGATCACCGTAATCATGACCGACTCGCATGCAGGACTCGCCGAACCGGGTGGTTACCAAGGCATCGGGGGAAGCAAAGGCGCGACGCTGGCCCAATCAACCGCCACGCGGGCGCCCAAGGTCAGAGGCTGTTAGGGCCCACGACGCCGTCAGACTTGCCCTTTCGCCTCTTTTTGCTCGCCAAGTTCGCGCGCTACAGGCCCGGGCTATCACATGGCGTTCTGGGAACGGGGTCCCTCAGACTTGCTCGCCTGCCTGCCACGTGGCTTCAAGGAGGCCCAGACGCCCATCTTCATCAATGCAGCTCAAGACCTCATGCCCATTCACTGGGCGGATTTACAAGGAGCTTCTCAGCACGGCCTCAGGGCGGGCTCATGAGGAGGCGAGAGTTCAAGGCAGGTACCGCGAGGTGCCCATGACGCAAGCCATGACGCACCAAGGGCGCGAATCGCCGATGGCAGCCGCAGTGTCCTCTTTCCTCTTTGGCAAAGGGAGCAAGCGCAGTTTAGAGCATCAAGCAAAGGCATCCGCTTCGTGCAACAAGACCAAGACCAGCCCAACGGCCGGAAGGGAGTCATCATGGAGCCTCAAGAAGCGCCATCACCAGAGCCTTTGGCAAAGCGAGACCAACTTTAGTCAGATAAGTGTACCGCCTGTCCCCTTCAAATGGCCAATTGTTGGCGCCTTCCCGCTCAATATTTGGGAAGAGGCCCAGGCCTCGCCTATAAATAGGAGTAGCCACCCCTGCAAGGTGAGGGATCCAATCTCATTAAGAAACCAGAGCTAGAGCGAATGAACCCCACCTAGCAGTTCATCGCACTCCGCCAAGAATGCATCATGCGAGGCTGTTCTTCCTTGTATTGTTCCTCATCAGCCCAAGAGGCAATCTACCACACCACACACCGGAGTAGGGTATTACACCACAATGGTGGCTCGAACCAAGATAAATATCGTGTCTCTTGTGCTGTTCCATTTAGTAGTTTAGGTTCCAGCGATTCAGCGAGGTGCTAGACGGTGGAGGGTTGGATCTCCGCTACACCCAGTTGTTCGAACCTCAAGGGTCTGCCGAACCCAAATACGACAATCATGGAATTCATCGCCATGAAATCTTTTCAGACTCGCCTTTGGCGACATCCTGAATTCACTAAAGTCTCTCTCTTATCGTGGAGCCTGGCCGGATTATGGTCGTGGATGGTTGGGAGGCGGACGCATTAAGAAATTCAAAGCCCACCCACCGACAAAGACAACGGCGGCTCAACACTTCAAAACTCGATGAACTCAAAGAATGAGCTGAGAGAGGATTTTGTGCAGCTGTAAGACACATCGCGCTTTCTCGATTCTTCTCGATGGCGGAGAGGTTATAGGGAACACTAAAACCCTCAAAACCAGCTACTAACCCGGATCACGACCGAGTTGTGGACGCTGCCATCCCAACGCCCCTCGCCTCGCTATCCTACTTGATCGCCACGACCCACTACTGCTGCCGGATTTCGGTTCCGCAGACCTTTGAGGTTCAACACCGGGCGCGCGTGGAGATCCAACCTCCACCGCCTCGCACTCGCCGAACCACGTGGACCTAAACTACTAAATGTAACAGCAGTAAGAGACGCAAGATTTATACTAGTTCGGGCCACCGCCAGGTGTAATACCCTACTATAGTTTGTGGCGGTGGATTGCCTCTGGGCTATTGAGGAATAGTACAGGGAAGAACAGCCATGCAGGGTATGTTCTTGGTGGGTGTGATGAACTGGCTGGGTGGTGTTCACTTGTTTAGCTATCGGGTTCCTTGGTGAGGATCCCGATTCATACCAGAGGGCTGATCAAGATCCCTACTCTGAGTGTGGCTACTCCTATTTATTGGCGAAGGCCCCGGCCTCTTCCCAAATATTGAGCGGAAGGGCGCTAACAATTGGCCATTTTGAAGGGGAACAGCGGGTACACTTATCCTGACTAAAGTTGGTCCGCCCGCCAAAGGCTCGTGATGACGCCTGCTGGGCTCCACGATGACTCTTCCAGCCGCTGGGGCTGGTCTTGGTCTTGTTTCACCAAACGGATGCCTTTGCTTGATGCTCTCCGCCGCGCTTTGCCCTTTGCACCAAAGAGGAAAGGAGGACGCCGCAGCAGTCGGGCGCTCGATCGGGCGCCTCTTGGTCGCCATGGCTTGCATCACGCACCTCGCGAGGTACCCTCGCCTTGAACTCTCCGCCTCATGAGCCAGCCCGACGAGGCCGCGGCTCGAGGAAGCTCCTCGGTCGCCCGCCTCATGAGGCTTGGCCCCGCGAGGGTCTTGAGCTTGCGCTGATGAAGATGGGCCGCCCCGGCCTCCTTTGAGCCACGCCAGGCCGTAGGCGTGCAAGTCTGGGACCCCTGCTCCGTAACGCCGACAACCGCCACGCCATCCCACGACGGAGTCCCAACGATCCCCTAAATTTAGGAAATCAAACGCATGCGTGCAAGTCGTGAACAGACTCACGCTACATGGCCTTATTTCTCGATTTAAACCGAATCTATACTAGCAACAGGTTTAACCGACAATCACCCCTAAACCCCGCGGTTGTTTTATCGCACCTCAACGACACCAATTGCTGCTCACAGCTTCCTCAAACTTGACACGCTCCAGTTGCCTTCGTGAGTATATCAGAACTGTCCATTGGTGCCGATGAACTCGACTTCCACACGCCCGCCTTCCACGCACTCCTCGATGAAATGATACCGTATCGATGTGCTTGCTGCGGTCATGAAAGACAGGGTTCTTGCAGAGGAAATTGCTGACTTGCTTCACATCTTCAACGTGAAACTGCTCGGTCTCTTCTTCGCAGTTCACCGATGAGGCGAAGCTAGCTGGCGACACCTCGCATGTCAGCCGTGGTTGCGTAATGTACTCGCCTCACAAGATGAAAGAGCCACCACTTTCGCTTCATGGACTGCCAACTGATCAGGTTAGGCCCGAGGAAGAACATAACGCCGGTGGTGCTCTTTGGCGGTGTCCACGCACCACCATGTCGCTGTTGTAGTACCCGTGACAAAGACAGCTCGCTTTGTCTCTCAAGGTGTGTACTTGCATCCGAGGTGCCGTGTTCCGCGACGCATCGAGAATTTACTTGACGGCGCCCGATGTTCGTGGTGGGCGCCCATGAACGGCTCACGAGCTTCACCGGTCAGGCGATGTCGGGCGCAGGTGCA